>PVKN010006366.1:0-28668 GCA_004027915.1 Capromys pilorides
AACATTATAAAATATGTAATATATTATATTACTATATGTAATGGCATATATCATATGCTATATATAATGGTATATATTATATGCTATTCTTTATTTTATTATATACTGTACCTAAAGATATCTATAAACATATATATACACACATTTTATATATATGTAAAATATATATACATATATGAAATATATATATCCTCTTCATACATGTAAAAAATTTATTTTCCAATTTGAGACAGGGTCTCAGTATGTAGTGAAGGTTGGCCTTGAACTTGCTGTGTAGCCCAGGTTGGCCTCAAACTCGCAGCTGTCCTCCTGCCTCATCCTCCAGAGTGTTGGGTGTGAATTTTACTAACGTTTTCCCTTTACAATTTTCATTCTTGTTGGTTTAGAAGAGCTCTTCATGCACAGAGGAAATTAGCCCTTAGTTTGTTATGTAAATCACAGTTTATTTCACTCTTTTCTGTGTTGTTTTGAGATACAAGGTAAAGAAACTCATTTTTTATTTAATCAAATCCATCAATCTTAACACTACAACTTCTGGATTTTCTGGAAAAATTTAAAAATATACTTCTTTGAAATTATTGAAAACTCACATTTTTTTCTTGACTCTCGTTGTTTTTCTTTCTTAGTACTTTAGCGGTTTTCTTTTTTCTTTTTCAATCTTAATCTACCTGCAGAGTTTTGGCAGTGTGGTCTGAGTGGTGGAAGCAGCCCCCTTCTCCTCCCTCAGCTCCAGGGCTTTAGCCTCTCCCCAGCAGGTCAGGGTCTGGCTGCAGGGCAGAAGGAGATGCAGCCCCGCTTTGTGGAGCTGCGCTGGACAGCAGAGCCCATCAGGGAACACGTACGCCAGTGGCAGCCGTCTGCAGAGAGGCCTGCAAGGGTCTGCAGCGCAGTGCTAAGAGCCCTAGGGAAAGGGAGGGTGCTAGGCGCAGGCGCAGGCGCAGGCGCAGGATGAAGGCAGCGTCCTAAATGAAGCAGTCAAGCCCACAGAGCAAGGGAAGCAGAGCTGTCTTCACTACTGGGCACAAAATTCACTCGTGTGTTTAGTATTCTTGCATCATTGCCCAGGGCTGAAGGCCACTGAAAAATTTTGATTTAGGGTAGCTCAGAAGAGATTTTTGAGGGCTCACATTGGTCTAATATCTGTGTGCCTACAAATGCAAGACTGGGAGCTTTCTTGGAATGAAAAGGGTTCAAGGAGGGTGTGAAGAGGGGTGGCTTTGCTTTAGATTTTGTGCACTTGAGGGTCTGCTGAGTCCCATAAAAATGGCTGTGTTGGGGCTGGGGTGGTAGCTCAGTGTCGTAAGTGCCTGCCTCGCAGGTGCAATCCCAGGTACCGCACGCACAGCCAGGGCAGTGTTCCCCTTACTTTTCTCTCACGCTCTGCGGGCGTTACTTTCTTTCATTAAGCCTTCACAGGACGAGGAGGAGGCAAGCTCCTGTTGCCAAAGGCCTGATGTGTGAGGCAGCTCAATGCAGAGAAAAGATTGTGCAGCCTTCTCCAGGAAGTTGCCGAGGGCACCCTCGAACCACAGACCACGGCTGGCGGGCCACGACTGTGGCTGTGTCCTTGTGGCTGCCATAGGGTCCTGCCTCCTGAGGCTGGAGCCCCCTTCCGCTCCCCGCTAGCTGTAGTTGTATGTCTACTCTTTCAGTCATGCAGGTGGGGGTGAGCTTTGGTTTTCTTATTTAGGAGAACTGAACAGGCTTTTGAGGGTTTGTGTACCTCTGAATCTAAATAAAGTCCTGTTTGTTTTTCTTAGTGGAGATGACCTCACACCTTTCCCACTTTCCCTTCCCTCCCAGTGCATGATCTCGCCTGAGTTCCCAGAAGGAGAGAGACCATAGAGAGGCGCTTTGGCGACGTCCTGCTCCAGGGATGTCTGGCCCGACTTGCTGTGCATTTCTTCTGGTTAAACTGGAGCTATTGGGTTGGGGAGGTAGCTCAGCGGTCTAAGTGCCCGCCTGGCAAGCATGAGAACCCAGGGTTTGACCCCCCGTACCGAAAAAGGGCTGGGCCTGGAATCCAGGGCATGGTGGTGCATGTCTGTAATTCCAACGCTGGGGAGGCTGACACAGGGGGACCGCCACGAGTCTGAGCTGTGTGGTGAGACCCTGTACCAAATAGATAGACAGACAGAGAGATAGATAGACAGATAGATAGATAGACAGATAGATAAATAAATAATAAAAACTGGACCGCCGGGTGTGGTGGTGCACAACTATAATCCCAGCACCTGGGAGGCTGAGGCAGGAGGATTGGTGCGAGTTCGAGACCAGCCTGTGCTACAGAAGTGAGCTCAAGGCCAGCCTGAACTGCATAGAGAGACCCTGTCTCAAAAAGGCAAACAAAACAAAACAAAACAAAACAAAACTGGACCTATTTACCTACTCCTTTTTTTTCTTATATGTAGTACACAGTGTACAGTAATCCTCCTGTTTTTAGCCTCCCAAGCACTGGGATTACAGGTACAGGCCACCGCACCCAGTCTCAATCACTGGCTCAGCGCACCCTGGGGACAGGGCCCAGCACACTGGGGGTTAGGGATCGAACCCCAGCCACTGCTCTACGTCTTTTTAAATTTCATTTTCATTACTTTAAATTTACAAAGCCACCAACAGCTGGGGGAGAGCGAGAGACAGCGCAGGTGCAAAATGTGATAACAAGAGAGGGCCAATGAATCAGCGAGGGTCACTCTCCACGGGGACAGGAGCAGAGAAGGCGCATGGTGTGGTGGAAGGGTTGAGCTCTAGTTCTGAGAAGAACTCAGGTCAGATGTGGAGAGAAGACCCCCCACACACAGGTGATGTGTAAGCTGAATTAAACAAGGAGCTGGTCTGCAGCTCCCTGCGTGGAGAGGCTCCTGGAGAGAGAAGCGGAGGTTCAGGTGCAGAGGGTGGAGGCAGAAGGAGCTGGGCCTATTGTGGGGAGAGAAGTCGGGTGTGGCTGGGCCACAGGGTGGTACAGCGGACCTGGGGACAGTGCTGAGATGACAGCGGAGATGGTGAGAGGGCATCCCGGCCGAATCAGTCACCTTCTTGCTAAATGTTTTTTTTTTTTTTTTTTTTTCCTATAGGGTCTCACTAAGCAACTCATAGTGACCCACCTGTTTCCTGCCTCCCAAGTGCTGGGATTACAGGCATGTGCCACCACGCCCGGACTCCATCGCCGGCTCAGCGTGCTCAAGAGCGGGGCCGGTGCGGCATTGCTAAATGTTTTCATCAGAGCTCCGCAGGTGTTCACACTCACCTAGGGGACCCTGAGCACGTGAAGGCGGCCCCTCCTGGGTGCTTCCCCGTCCTCTTGCCCGGTGTCCATCGGCCCTCCCATCCGCCTCCGATCGGTGGCCAAGTCCTGCCGCTGTCTCCTCTTAACACCTCTAGCGTCTGTCCACCCCTCCGCACCCTGTGGGAGAGACCTTCGGCTCCTAGGCTCGGGTGGTTGACTTGCCTATGCGGGTTTTCACAATACCATGGGGTTGATCATTGTAAAATGTGGATGTCACAACGCTGTGCTTTGGGCTCCACATTTTCCCACATTCCTGGTGGAAAGTCCAAGATCTTTGACAAAGTCTTAGAGGCGCCCTGCTTCCTGTCCTGCAGCCTGGGGGCGGCACCTCGGCAGTGCTGCGCCTTCTGCTTTCGGGTACCTGGAAGTAGTGCGCCTTCCTGTGTTGCCCTTGCCTTTCCTCACCCTCCCGGCCCTTTGCACAATGTCCTGGGTACACTGCGTGAGCGTCACTTCCTCCGAGAGGCCATGCAGATGTCCTGGGCCACGTCTGCCATTCCTTCCAGGAGGGCTCCACGTGCCCTGAACTTGCCCCACTTTATCTCTTATTTTGCCACCCTAAATGTGACAGGTCACCAATCGACAGTGGGGGGCAGGGGTCAGCCTCCCACGTTTTTGTCACATCCCCAGCACCTAGCACAACACCTGGCCACAAGCAGAGGCCTGATCAATATTTGTGAGGAGAATTAAAAAGAAATAACTTAGATTCAGATGCTACCAACTATCCATTTTTATTGGCCATTGATTAATATTCGGCGTGGCAGCCACCGAGCACGCCCAGCTTTCTGCTTTGTTTCCCATTTCCTTCCCACAACATTCTCAAGGTTGGATTGTTATCCTCATTATAGCAAACTGGAAACCAAAGTTTTTGAGAGCTTAGAACAACTTGCCTAAGGTCACACGACTGTTGAGTGACAAAATCAAAATAACTTGGGGTTTCCTAAGTGAAAAATACATAAAAAATTTTTTTCTTTTTAGTTTCTTATAACTGTTTAAAGCTGAGTTCGCATGCTTGTATCTGATAACCTAAACAACTAATTGGAAGACAACATTGTGCAGCCATTTTTGTTGGATGCCTGTTAAGAGAAAAAGCAGTTCTCTTGACCCCTGTGCCAGACACGAAGAGAGTGCGATGTCCTCCCTCTAACAGAGTCTTCGCAGCAGGCGCGTGACCAGAGAAGATAATGTTTAAGTCCCAGCTGTCCCGAGCTGCGCCACCTCTGTCCCCGTACAAAGTCAGGTCCATGGCTGGGCCCGCAGTGAGACTCAGGACCCAGCTCTGCTTTGCAGTTCAGTTGCGCAGGTGTCAACAGACTTGAGTGCAAGCCTCCTGCGAGAGGGCCGCGGGGTGTGCCGGGAGTCAGGGCGCGGAGCCTGCAAACCCCGGCGCTGTCTGTTCTCTGGCGCAAGCACGGCGCCTCCCCCGGGGATCACTAATCCATTTGGGGAGCATCCTTGTTTTTTTTTGTAATATTCTCGGAACTGCCACACCGAGCTACGATCCTGGGATCTGCGTTACCATTGTAGCTCCGTGGAAATTCTGATGCGCTGTCGATTCAGGCCATGGGGGTCGCCACAGTCCAGCGGCTCGGGGGGACTTCAGGGATTTCAGCGACGCCACTGTCACCTCCGCCTGCCGTCCTTAGGGTGGGTTGAACACCCTAAGTCTTCTTGGACTACGGGCCTCGCCGGAGCGCAGTGAGAGGGGCCGTGCAGGCCAGGAAGGTTGACTGCTCGCTGCCCAGGGACCTCCCGGCTGCAGGAGAGCGAGGCGGTGGGAGTGGGTTTCGGGGTCCGGCCGCTTGCTTCATCTTCCTGGGGTGCAGCGCTTCTGTGTAAGGTCATTCATTCCTTCCCCAGCTCTCCTAGGGCGCACGCTTTATGTTACCCCGAGAGTGCAGGGGCAAGGAGACACAGGAGGGTGCCGCGGGGAACGCCCGTGCACACACGTGGGGTGCAGCTCACCCCGCACCATCCTGGGGACCGAACCTCCCTCCGTGAGGTGTTGTCTCAGGAGCCAGCAGCGCAAGGATGAAGGGACGACGGGGCACGACCTGGCAGCAGCTGGGAACAGCAGCTCCGGGAGAGCCAGCGCAGCGGCGGCGGCGGCAAGGCCCTGGGCTCGGGGAGGCTGCGGTGCGCGCGGAGGCGCAGCCCCGAGTCCCGCGGACCATGGCTGGGGCAGGCCTGGGGCCACGGGAAGCTCAGCTCCGCTGCGTCCAGATCCCTTGGCGGCTGTGCACACGACAGCATTCAGTGCTCGCGCAATCCTACCGCGTAATCATTATTTTCATTTTTCAGCTATTGAAAGTAGGAGGCCCACAAGCCTTGTGCTCTGGTTCTCGTCCAAGCCACTCAATCCTTGTGGCAGGCCAGGATTTAGGATCGAAGCCTGCACCGTGGGCTCCTCCTTCTTAATTTTCCGGCGGGACTTTCCCGACGCGCGTCTCCCGAGTTTCCAGCAAGTCCATCCCAAACTACACTGTCTCTTCCTCCATTCCAGCTGTTTTCCCTGGCTCCTAAGCCATTCTGTGCGTCACTCAGACACGTCCTCCAGGGCTGGAAGGGGCAGCATCCTCTCAGGTCTGTGTACGCGTTGTGCTTTCCCAGCACTCACCTGCATCTCGCCTGCTGTATGGTTTTGTCCAGTTACTTCTATTATTGAACTCATTTCCATTCCCACTGTCATTGCCCTGGCTCAGGTCACTTTGTGCCAACAGCCTTCGGCCGGCTCCCTGGATCTTACCCTTCGCAGTCTATAGGAAAACCACGAAGACACCCGCCTGTAGGTGTGGTTCTCATCCGAGACCAAGCTGTGGTATCTCTTCTATCTCAGTTACTTTTTCCTCATTGCTGGGACAAAATACCAGACACCCCAAATTACAGAAGGAAAGGTTTATTTAGCTCACAGTCTGTGGAGGTTTCAGTCCATATTCTGCTGGATCCAAGGCAGAGAGGCACATGGCAGAGGGCAGCAGTTCCTGGCAATGGAAAACAGCAAGCACAAAAAGGAAGAAGAGGAGATGGCAGCAGGAGAGGCAGAGGGCAAAGCTCTCTCCTTTCCTTATATTGCGTTAGACCAGCCACCCGAGGCCGGATGCAGCAGCTCACACCCATCACCCCAGGGCTGGATCATGAATTAACTGCAAACTCTGGCAGTCTGCACCAGGACCATCTCGAGGGACAATGAGACACGAACTATAATACCTTCTTTTTCAAAAGTCCGTCCCAGAGTGAAGTTCACTCTCTTTTGTGCGACAATCATTTTGCAGCATCGGGCGCTGTATTCGTTCCCGAGAAGATGGTTTATGATTGCAGCACTGCATTCGTTTGCTTTTGCAGCTGTTGCCTCTCACCAAGTATCACCAGCCGTGCGAAGAGGAAGGCTCGGAACACACAGCCTAGCAGTTACTGATTGATCTCCTCAGAAGTCCAGCACGAAAAGTGCTCACAGGTGGATGAGACACAGCACTGAAGGCCAACATGGAGTTTCCATAGCCTCCTAGGAGAGCATGTTGACCTGGCAGCTCTGCAAAGCCACGATGTTGGAGACATTTTCGTTGGGAAGGTGTGCAAGAGGAGGCCTGAGCTCAATGGCCAATGAAGTCAAAGTTAGCCCTGGACTCTCTTAACCTCTCAGTGGCCTTTCAGAAGGGAGGTGACCAACTCTATGGAGAACATTTCATTTACAAAGTAAATGGAAAAATCTGAACAGAAGGGAATGGCCATTCAGTAGGGCATGCATTCTAGCCCTTAATTTAGAGCAGTTTACCGGCAACAGGTCCGTGTAAGGTAGGGCAAAGGCCAGGAGTCAGAAGACCTGTCTGGTTATTGCTGAGTTCAGTTTGCGGACCTGCTGTTTAGAGATTCTGACCTGGCTCTTTACCTGCACCCAGGATTACACGTTTCAGTGCTTGAGCTCCTGGGCAGATGCAAGGTGGCTTAGTCCCACCAAAGACCCCTCAAACGTGGGTGATTTTCCAGGAGAGGTTCCCTGGCCTCTTCAGTTATCAAAAAGGAGATTTCATTTAAAAATTATGTTGTTTTATCATTTCTCATGGAAGAACATAAACATTTTGAGGCTGTTACCAGTGATACCAAAACAAGAGAAATGATATTCATTTCTGCCAATTTTAAGAGCTACAGTAGAAGTTGCTCCCTATTTTATCTTGTAGTATAAATCGCAGTTTTAAAAGATAGGGTAGGGAAGCTTCATATCTTCTACCTTCATTTTCAGGTGGAATATAATTTTTAATTCACTATAGATGAATTATGATTTTCTATATCATAAGCATAACCTGCATATTTAGCTAGCAATCTTGTATTGTAAAACAATACTGTCACAATAAAAGCAGAAAAGAAAATGAAAACACGTGTCTCTCATCTTCTTATTCTTAAAATCAGCTGTTTTCACATTTCCTTCCGGTTCCTGCCACTATGTTGTCTAACCTTCCCATACTTGCAATCAGTGTAGCTTTATATTCAGTTTCTCGTTTTTTGCCTCTGCTGCGCAGGCCCTTTCTCCCCATCTCGTTTCCACATCTGTGACCTCTGATGAGCTTCTATCATGGAGTTGCTGGACAGTACTGGATTTCCTCAGAAAGGCCCCCCAAATTCTGCGAGCAAGTGGGGCTTCCCTTGCTGTCTCCCTGCTCTCATGCTGTGGTGGCTGATTCCACCTTCCCTGTTCCAGCTAAGGCTGAAGCCTGCAGGGACCAGGTGGGGCCCTTGAGATGAGCAGCCCCAGAATACGACCGCGCACATCAGGAATCCGCGAGCGCTAAGGAGACTTCTGTTCTCCCTTCCTGCTCGGAAAGAACCCATGGCTTATTCAGCGTTGTCCGCAAGGCACTGGGCTGCTGGTCCCCACGATGATCAGCGAGGAGACTCGCCACGGGCCTTTTGGCTTGCTGCCTTCACCAGGTGCCACTGAAAGAAAGACCACTGACAGTGTTATCACGGATTCCAGCGACAGCGCAGGGAGCACCACTCACCCCGAGTCACACCAAATGCTCTCCGAAGTAGCCTTTGACCTAGGGATAGAGGCAGGTTTAATCTGAACGCCTGGTGCATAAATGCAAAATTAAACCTATGATGGCAGCCACGGCCCAGCGGGCAAGGGGACTGAGGTGCTGGCTGAGGAGCGGTGGGTGGTCCAGTTGGGGGTGACTTCTCCAGGGGCGGCTATTGGGCCTATGGTGGAAGGAAGGATTACCCAGGTAGCTGACAGACACCGCCTGGTTGTTAGGCTAGGCCTGGATGTCAGCGCCTTGGAGAATGGGCTCTGTGAAGTTCGGGCTTGGTGTTGCTAGAGGCGAGAAGCATTCTTTGACACAGCGGGAAACTCTTCAGCGGTCACCCCACTGCTGGTTAGAGAAGGGCAGGCACTGGACTCAGAGTGAGTGGGGGCTCAGCCACTCACCTGCAGGGTCTCCTCTCCTGTGTGAAGCAGAAGTTACCCAGGTAAAGAAGATGGTGGGAAGGGGCTACAGGCAGGTGGGAGACACGGGTGGGGCACACACGTGGAACAGAACCGAGCGTGTGAGGAGCGAAGGGAAGATAGAACACTTATGCGGGGCAGGAAGCTTGTGGTGAGGCCGGGAGGCGGGCGCGACGGTCCCGTCAGACGTGCTCAGACTTGAATCTGGACAAGTCCCTCTAAGGGCAGCCTGAATGCGAGAAGGAGGCAGAGGCCTGAGCCATTTGCTGACTTTGCTATTGTCAGCCCCACTGCAGTTTCTTTTCCAGAGCTAGACGGTGACCTCCACGTGCCCGCTGCGCCAGCTCAGCTGTGTACCTCGCTGGTGCCCCTTAGAACCCTGCCTCCTCCTCCTCCCCCTCCTCTACATGTCTCCTCCTCTGGGCTCCAGGGTGTCCTGTTCTCATGTCCCCTGGCCTCCCCCTGAGTTTTCTCTCTGCTTCACCCTGAAAACAGCAAGTGTTCCCCACACCAACTTCTTCTTCCTTCTTCTGTGCCCATATTTGACTTGCCATCCCAGATGCCTTGCTCAGTCCCCCAGATTAGTAGTCACTCCTGAGCAGACCTCCCCACGTGCACCTTTCTCCCAGGACCTCTGGGCCTCGGCCCCCAGGGTCCACCCGCTGGCTGAACACACGTCCCCTGAGCTCCTGCTGGTGTCTCAGATGCCACATGGCCCACAGCGAAGATTTTCTGTCTCTCTCAAGCAGGTCCTGTCCTGCACTGTTTTAGCTGGGTCCTTCTTCTATTGTGTCCCCCTTATTTCTCTAGCATTACCAAGTATCCCCACCGTAGTTTTGCACACCTCCTCCCATAGTTCCCATCATCTTCTGCTGGGTCTTTATGCATTATCTCATCAATCTTCCTCATTTCTTCTTGCTCTCAATAAATTTTCTAAGTTTTTGTAAGTTAATCCTAACCTCAATCTTGATAACATTGCTCCACACGGCCAACTCTTGGTGATACTTTGTTATCTCTAAATTAGATACTGAACCATAGCTTAGTTTTAAGAGACTTCCACAGTGTGACCTCTATTTTCTTTCCTCCTAATAACACCCAAGGGGCAACTTTTGCATCAACCGTGTCTGTGTCCCCTCCAAATGGTGTGACGTGTCTGAGCTCCAGACTCCTTCATACCTGCAGCGTGGTAAACGCTCATGAAACACTGTTCATGAAAAATGCCTGGCATTTCTGGTCCTTGTCCCTCCCCCTCAAGTGCTTGCTGCGTGGCAGGGCTGCCTTTGTCTCATCTTAAGAAGTGAGAGAATAGATGTGAAGCTGCCATTCTCAATTATGAAATGGAGGTACTGTGCCCACGCACAGCCACGACACATCTCTAATGATACTTCCTTCATGGAATTCCTTTTTAAATAAACCAAGATCTCGGAAGGAAAAAATCGCTCTGACGAAAGCGCTCTGGACAGCTCTCTCAGAGCAGCCACTGAATTACCGGAAACACCTTTATGGTGAAAAGCCACAGAGCAGGGCGGATGCAGCTACCAGTAAGCCCGTCCTTTCTATCTGGACACTTTATTTTTCCATAGGTCTTTAAAAGAGAGAAAGAAACTGCTCCAGTTCTGTCCTGGAGCCCAGGGAGTGGTGAGTGGGGGTGGGGGGGAGAGCTTTCTGACTTTTTTTTTTTTTTTTTTCTGGTTTTGAGGATTAAACCCAGGCTTTTCCATGAGCCATATCCCAGCCCTTAAGAGTTTTTTTTGTTTGTTTGTTTGTTTTAGAGTTTTGAGACCAAGTCTGGCCACATCACTAACCGTCCACTCAGGGCTGGAACTTGTGACCCTCCTGCCTCAGCTTCCCAGAAGCTGCGTGTGTGCTCTGGTGCCCAGTGAGCTCTCTGCCCTTGACAGGGAGTGGAGGCAGGCACCGGAGGCTACGACAGCCTTCAACCGGCACATACGCAGCGTGTGCTGGTCATGCTGGGCTGTGTTGGGCTCACTGGAGAAGCGAGAGGTCCGAGGGTGCGGACGGATGCCAACCTCAGGGAGACAGGCTACGACTGCCTTTCTTTGCCTCCAAGATACTCATTTGCAAAATGGGAGCAATAATCCCCAGGCCCAGCCTAGTTAACAATTAATGAGAGGGAGGCTGCTAAAAACCATTCATAGCATCTTGAGAGGCAGACAGGGCAGGGATGCGGCGTGCGCAAGGCTTTCGTCCAGTTTTGCAAGGTGCAGAGCTCTTCGCATTTGTGAAGCGCTCCCAGAGCCACCAGCGGAAGTCTCAGAAGCAAGTGTGATAGTGGACTTGATCTGTGGCAGACAGCGAGATGGGGCCAAGATGTGCTTCCTGGGTTTGGAGTCTTTGCCTAAACTTGATGATGCAATGTTTCGGTGAGCGAGTCTCCTGAATTGCTTGTGAGATATTCTGTTAAATAATTTTTCTGAAGTGTACTAGGCTATGGCGATTCATTGGGTAGATTCACGCGAACATGTCCATGACCCTTAGGATTATGGAATTAGCAGGGAGAGATCCTCTCAGGCACCCAGCATTTTCAGGCAAGGGAACTGGGTGCTAGGAAGTCTAAATGATGTGTTCAGGCTGGGTGAACTGCCCGTGGGAAAAGAGGGGGCAGGAACCCCCACCTGCAGGCCCCAGCCCGAGGCTCACCTCTGAGCACATTTCCATGCATACCCTGGCAGCGTCTTCCCTTTCTGTGGGCAGAGCAACATTCCTGGGCGAGATCCAGAACTGCTTTTCTTTTCTTTACCCCCAGTGATTCCAAGATAAGAAAAAATGTTTTATAATTATGATTATGATGACCACGCTTTTAAAGAATGCATGATTCTCTGCAGCATCCACAGAGCTCAGACAGCTCCTTCAAGTAGTTTTAATTTTTACAGCGATTCAGGTGCAGAGTTATTTACACCCAGCTTAGAATCTGCCAAGTGAGAGTCCAGGTTCCTGAAAGATAAAATCTGGGGTTTCAGAAGGGTCAGGCTTACAGTTCTGTTCTTGGAGGTTTTTTAGTGTGCTGTGAAAACGGATGCCTTCATGTTTCCAAAAATGACTGGCCGCTGCTGGAGAGACGAGGTTTCCCGCTGCATCCTCTGCAGGGCAGGAGTGGCAGCGCGCGATCCTCAGCGCCTACTGCCAGGCCTGTGTCGCCATGAGCCGCACACGGGGCCGGGCTCAGTGCTTCAGCGAGGGCGTGCTCGTGCACGAGGCTTTTCTGGATTATCAACAGTAGTGGCCTTGGGACTGGGGAGATAGCTCAGTGGAAAAAGTGTTTGCTTAGCAAGTACAAGGTCATGAGTTCAATCCCTGGTACCGCCAAAAAAAAAAAAAATAAAAATAAAAATAAAAATAAAAATAAAAATAAAAAGACAGTAGCAGCCCAAATAATCATAACCTCAGGCATAATGGCGACAGCTGAAGCGTACCCAATGGGCCTGTGAGATAGCTCAGTGGTGTAGAGCGCCTGCTTAGGCAACCACAGGGACCAAGGTTTGCTTCACAGGCAGTGACCTCATCTTGGCAGCCCTGGGAGACAGGTGCCGTTGTCTCAGTCAGGTAGCTCGTGTCAGGTAACACAGCCAGCAAATACCAGCAAGGAGTATTTGTACTTTTTATTAGAAATGTTTGTGATGATCTCTTTCTTTCTTTCTTCCTTTCTCTTTTCTTTCTTTCTTCTCTCTCTCTCTCTCTCTCTCTCTCTCTCTCTCTCTCTCTCTCTCTTTCATATGCAGGGTCTCACTGTGTGGCTCGGGCTCGTCCTGATCCTCCTGATTTCTGCCTCGCCAGTGCTGGAATTACAGGCGTGTGCCATCAGTCCTGGACTCCATTGCCAGCTCAGCATGCCCGGGGCGGGGCCGGCGCAGTATTTTCTTGTAATTACTAGTCTTTCAGTTCTTTGTTTTCTGGTGATGATTCTCCTCTCTTGCAAACATCAGCGTTTTGCACTCCAAGCAATCAAGATGACTGTTCCAGTCCCAGGGCTTACTCTAGTCCTACCCATTTGGGGGTCTCCCAGGTTCTAGCGTGTGCCTCACGAACCTGGGTGGTTCTGTAGGGTCCTCCCCCACCCCGTTCTCTGCCACCTTACGCCAGGGATAAGCAAACGTCCTGTGTCATTATCAAAGTTATATAGATACATAAGATGTACTAATCTTTTAAAATGCTTGACTTGCTTGGGGAAGACAGGGAAGGTAACCAACCCCCCCTGCAAACCCCCTTCCACTTGACTTCTCAGAATACTCCTCTGAGCAGACCCCATCGTGGGGTGAGACCAAGTCCTGCCCCATGGCACGTGAGGCCCGGAGGCCCAACCCCTTCCATTACCCGTGCGTGTTTACACAGACCGATTCAAGTCTGTTCATTGAAATGAACCCGAGGGCAACTGGAACATGGGCAGGGACAGTGGTTGACATCACCAGGTAAACATCCAAGCCCTTGTACCCGCATCTGCGGAGCTCAGGGTCAGGGGAGGCCTGGTGTGGAAGCGTGTCCCCCGCACCATGTGTGTCCCAGCCGAGAGCCCTTCCCCCTCCTGTGAAGTCTGAGAAAGCCTCCCTGCCTGTCATGCATGGTGTCTGGCGGTCCTTCAGCACTGCTCTTCGGTGCATTCAGAACGGAACCATCACCAACTACAGCTTCCTTGACTCGTAATCAATGAGTTTTTCAGTAACAATGAAAATTTGAAACTTGCACCTTTCTGTGTGTGTTATGAGGTGTGCTTCCAGGCTCTGAAGCAAACCCAAGAACTGGGGTGAAAGAAAGTTTGAAACCATACTGAATAGATGGATAAGGAAAGATAGGCGCGGTTGTTTCCAAGCGCATCTGACGCTTCTCCCGCAGGGATAAATCCCTGAGTTGGCGGCGCCTTCCCGGAGTGCAGGCGGAGCACCACCCCTCTGCAATCTGCTGTGCTCTCTCCACCTCCCTGCACATAGAGCTCTCGGACTTGGCCTCTGGTTCTGAGTCACTGTGGGGAGATGCTGAGGGGGCTGCTGAGAAAGTTCGCTTTGCCTGTAAAGCCATGCCTATCCCCTTCATAACGTGACTTTGAGTTTCACCTTGGGGACATTAATTTCCCATGTTCCTTTGCTGGCTCAGCGTTCTGAGCTGTAGTTGATGGTGACTATTTAAGGACTTATTTCTTTAGTGCTGGAAAGTTGGGCAGACAATGAGGACAAGGGGATATTCCTCCCTGCTGCAGCCTTTACAGAGCAGGGGGTGGTGAACCCTCCTGGAAGAAAGGCTTATCCTGGCGTCAGATAGATTAGCCTCTTCGGGTTAGCGCAGAAGCTAACATCGCCAGAGTCAGCGCTGACAAAGCTTCCCGCTGTTATCAGAGGTAGACTCTATGGAATAGGCAGGGGTGCGTGCGTGCATGCATGGGTGCGTGCATGGGTGTGTGCGTGGGTGCGTGTGTGGGTGAGTGCGTGTGTGCCAGCATGCGTGCGCGCATGCATGTGTGTGTGTGTGTGTGTGGGCTGGCACAGCTCTTTTCTCCCAGTGACAGAAGGGCCTGTCAAGTGCCATGATGACCGAAACCCAGGTCCTTCCACCAGTGACCTGCAGGCAGGGGAATTACCTTGAATTTTCTGCTTCACTGTATTTACAGTTGGAGCAAAACAAATGCTGCGATAGGTACAGGCTTTCTATCAAGGATGAAGCCCAGAGGTCAACAAAGGGTCCTTTTCAGGCAATATTTGCCAGGAGAAGCACAGAGCGCTCTTGGTGTTAGCCTAGGGCATAAGAGGCCACGAGCGAATAAGAACATTGGGTTTGTTATGTGTTTACACACAAGCACTCAGAAGAGCAACAGCAAAGAAACACGTCTACGGGGTAATGGGATCCGACCCACCCATGCAGTGGTAAGGCGAACTCTTTTGTCCCTGCATAGATTGTGGGTGGAGCTTTCTGCCTAGCCTCTTCTGGGGAAAAAAGCAGTTTTAAATATTTCATTGGAAAACAAAAGTGCTTCTTTATTGGATTCTCTTCAGATGAAACTGAATAGATGAATAATGTATATGGCTTATGCCAATTAAAGGAAAAGTCCTGTGATGTGTACAGCGGTGACCCAGAGGAACCAGTTGACACTTTGGGGAAAAGAAGACCGAACTGCAAGGGATAAATGGGTGGAAAATTCCACAGCTCAGGATCCCAGGGCTCCCTCAGGGTAGGATCGCTGCTTGGGAAGGGCGTGCTGGATTGTTGGCATTCCTGCTGTATCTCTTTTTGAAGATGGAATGTAAACTTCGGTTTCTAGCTAGAATCACTGTTCTCTGGAGGAGGCTCAGTTATATTCATTGCAACTGCTTAATGACACTGATCTGCCTAAATTTAATGTCTCAGAAGTTTTGGACAATTTTCTTTACTGGAAAGGCAGCCAGATCTTTGCAGGAGCCCAAGGGCGATATTCTTTCTGGAATGAGCTTCGCTCTCCGCACCAGAGCGTGGGTGAGAAGGGGGCACAGCTGCGTGGTCTGCTGCTCATCCCGGGGCGTGGGGTTGGACATTCATTTGCCATGGAAGTCAGGAGCTTGGCATTGTGTGTGTGTGTGTGTGTGTGTGTGTGTGTGTGTGTGGAGCCTGGATGTGGGTTGGCTGCTGGAGAGAAAGATTCCATACTTGGCAGTATGGGAACGGACTCATTCTGCCGCTGCCCCTAACACCTGGGGATCCGAAGCAAGGCCCGTTGCACTGAGCTACACAGCAAATCCTTTTATTTTTTATTTATTTAGTTCTTTTGAGAGAAGATCTTGCCAAGTTGCAAAATTGCCTTGGCTGGGCTCCAGCTCACGAGCTTCCTGCTTCAGCCTCCTGCAGTGCAGGGATCACCACTGTGCTGGGCCGACTCACGTTTTAGTGGGGTGAGAGTGCCCTGATCACACTCAGGATCTGTGAGCTCAAAACTACGTGCACTATTCTTGCTTCCTAGCACAATTTGGTAATTTCCTAGGTGTCTGGAATAGTTTTAAACAAAACTTAAATTATCCAAGGAAAGCAGCTGATAAAATAGAATCATTTCTTACTTGCATATGTATTATAAAGAATTAGAGGTAAGCTTTTTTTCGGGGGGGAGAGTTGCTTTTAAGATAAACATTTCACTGAAACATTTACAATCAAATTTCTCTTGCACTTGCGTCAGATATTTCAAGCGATGCTGGACACTAATTGGTAGTTACTTCAACTAACTAGGGATGTTGTGTATGGTGTACGGAGGTTGGCTTTAAGGATGCCTGAAAGACCTTTAGCATAATTAACAGGAATATGAAGGCCAGCATATTTGGCAGAATAATTAATCAATAGAAACACATGCATTTAGAAAGTTTAGATACTTTCTTATCATCTTATCGTTGTGTTTTTCAGTGCTTGCTTTAAGTTATAAAATCGTTTGTATATTTTCATATGTATGTGTACATGTGTATGTGAGTGTCTTCCTAGTGTAGAAAGGGGTTGGAAAAAAGGGGCCAGTGTTCAAAGCATGCCTGGAAACTGCTAGAAGAACCCAATGAACTCCCCCATAGTTTCACCAAGAACGAGATTGTATGTTAGGGACACTATTTGTAGACCTGCCTGCTCTGATAGAACACCCACCCTGGGGCTCTTTCAACCACTTTCTTCTTTTGAGGCTGTGTTAGGCCTCATGGCACAGGACCTAGCGTCCAGAGTATAAGTATTTCCTTAAACAAGGTAGATCAACGACCCTATTTTTATTTGCATTTACCTAATGGTCAGTGACAATGAACAATTTTTTATATATCTGTTGGGCATTTGTGTTTCTTTTGAGAAATGTTTATTCAGATTGTTAGCTTAATTTTCAATAGAGGTATTAGCTTTTAAAAATTGAATTGGCACTCCTTATTCATTTTCTCCCTCTTTGCAGTTGACTCTTTTGATTATTTTCTCTGATGCACAGAAACTTCTTGTTTTGATTGAGCTTCACTTATTTTTTATTTTGTTGCTTTTGGTGTTGGCATCAAGCCCTAAACTCACTGCTAAGACCAGTGTCAAACAATGCTTTCCTTTTCCTTCTTCTCAGAGTCTCACGGTTTTTATCTTGTGTTTAGGTATAGTAGATTTCGAGTTGAGTTTTGCATATAGTGTAAGATAGATGTCCAGCTTCAGTTTTTGCCACATGGATATCCAGGTTTCCCACGTGTTGCATATTGCTGGCTTCCTGTTGAAGAGTGCACAACTGCGGGCATGAGGGTTTCTCTCCGAGTTCTCTATGCCCCTTGTGTGTCCGCCTCCGTGTGGTCCCATACTGTTCTACAGCTTTGTTCTTCTTGAAAAGTAATTTGAGTATTTGTGCTTTGCTCCTAGTGCCACATGAATCTTAAAAACTTTGTTTTTATAAAATCTTGTGGTTATTTATGTACCACTTCGTTTCTCGCATCAGCATTCAGTGGTCTTCAGAACATGCATCTTCTATCTCTCGTTTTTCTTCTATTTTATTCTTTCAATGCTATTGGAAATGAGACCGTTTTCTTGGTTACTTTTCAGGTCATTTGTTGTGTGCATGGACAGATGCTACTGATATTTCAAGGCTGGTTTTTGTATCAAACAGTTACGCTGGATTTGTTTTTTAATTTCAACAACTTTAATGGCATTTTCGTTTTTTTTTTCTCTTTCACATAAGAGCATGCCATTTGAAAACAAAGACAATTTATTCTTTTCTGATTTGGATGTTGCTCATGCATTTTTCTAGCCCAATTGCTCTGGCGAGGACCTTAAATAGAAATAGTAGCTCTGGCCCTCTTTGTTTTGCTTTTTGTATTAGAGGGAAGGCTTTCAGTCTTTCCATGTTAGAAACAATGCTAGCTGTTGTATGGTATGGAATGATATTAGTTATGTCACCTAGAGTCAAATTCTATGTTGTAGAATTGTTCTTTCAGGGAAGGTCTTCTGTCATTTTGTTATTTGCTTTCCATAATTTTTTTTTTTTTTTTAGTACAGGGTCTATAGGGTCTCACTACACAGATTGGATTCGTAGTGATCCTCCTGTTTTTCAGTCTCCCAAGCTCTGAAATTACAGGTGCGTGCCACCATGCTCAGTCTTTTTTTTTTTAAATGTATTTGGTACAGGGTCTCACTAAGCAGTTCAGGCTTGCAGTGATCCTCCTGTCTTCAGCCTCCCCAGCTCTGGGATTACAGGGGTGCACCACCACACCTCAGTGGTGGGTTTACTGCACCTGGGAGCAGGGCCAGAGTGGCATGTGGTGCCGGGGATGGAAACCTGGTCCCTGCGCTTCCCTAAGCAGGCTCTTAGGCCCCTGAGCTATCTCACCAGCCCTTGGGTTACTTTTCTATTTAGTTGACTTTTTTGATTAGTGAAATATTTACATTCTATTATTTCTTCTCCTGTATATCACATACTATTTTCTTTGCAGTTACCTCAGAGATTAATATTGTGAAGTTATATACCCCAATTCTGAGTCATAGCACTTTAACATTGAAAATGTGTAAGAATACTCTTGTTTCTCTCTCCTTTCAATTGGTTGCCATGGTGCCGGGAGCTCTCCTCCATGAGCTCTTCTACCACGCTCATTTCCTAGCGTCCACCTGTATCTACTAACAGCCCATGAGCAAGTCAACCGTGTCTCCCTCTAAGTTGCACGTATTGGATATTTTGTTTCAATGATGGGTAACCTGACTGACGCTGTCTTAGTTACTTTTCTCTCATTGCTGGGACAAATGCGGGAGGAAAGGTTTGTTCAGCTCACAGTTACTGGAGGTTTCATAATTTAAAGCAGCCTGAATCACACAGCAAGACCTGGAGACTGTGCTGCATGTACAGGATGATTTGCTCCGAGCCTCCCAGAGACCGCCGCCTGGGGGATGAGAGTTGACAGCACGTGCTATCAGTTTAACAGTTCGAGCCTCTCTTGACCACGCCCCCTCAAGCCCCGCCCTGGTCCTCTGGCCACGCCCCTCAAGCCACTCACTGCTCCTCCAGCAGCGTCTGCCCCATGATTTACATTAGGCTTTGGGGGGACAACTAGGCACAAACCATAGCAGACAGACTTGCCTGACAGTATGTGAGGAGTGGTAAGAGTAGAGTAGAGATGGATAAGCTTCTGACCTGGGCAGCGCAGCGCGATGATGCCGCTGGTCCCTGAGAATCAGATGCGTGGAGCGGAAAGAGAGCTGAGTACATGGAATGGAACCACGCACCTTAAACGCTCCTGTGGCTGTCAAGGTGAGATGTCCAGCGGTTGTTCCAGGCCTGGGAGATCGATTCGGGCTGGAGATGTCTATTGGAGCGTTTCCGAGAGTAGTTCTAGGGCCCCTTGAGAAGTGTTACAGAGGCTGCTGTCCTCTCGCTTGGAGGGGGACCCTAAAGGATCACTCTGTGAGGATGCGCAGCCTCCATCATTTCTTCGGGGGCTGTTGAAAGGTGCTGGAACTGGCCCCTTTAGAGTAATCACCACTGGGAGTGACGCTGACATAAATCACCCAGGAACAACCTCCCTTTGGACAATTAGCGATGACGCAAAGGCAGAGAAGAAAAGCTCCGCTGTCCCTACTGAGCACAGCCTGTGCGCAGGTGGGGTTCAAAGCCAGGCCGTGCCTAGCGCGCCCTCCCACTCAACCGCGCAGATGCGTGACTGGCTACGTGGCTACACCTTGACCGTAGGCGTTGAAACCGCGGAGCCGGAGTGCCCATCTGGGGGGGCTAGTGCCAGGCGCGGCGCCTGTGCACCTCAACCAGTGCCTCCTCTCATAGGTGCCATTCCGTTTACCACCTCCATTCCACGGCTGCAGCGTGGCCAATGGCGAGTTCTCTGAAGCCCTGACCAACTGTACAGAAATTGTTTGATAGGTTTAAAAGAAGATTCTCCACTATTATTTTTTTTTTTAGAGTGGATGTGGATCACAAGTAGAGTGGAACAGAGGCAGGGCCCGGAGCTCAGAGTCCGTTGGCCCCGAAGGCTTGGAAGTTCTCTGGTGCGCAGGTCGCCAGCAGCACTGTGGAAAGACTCCTAAATTCTACCAGCAAATCTTCACCTGGGATTTTGGTCTGAGGTCTTCCTTGAGACAAGCTGATTACAACATTATTAGTTAAAAGTTTGCATTGGGTTTCCTGTCGCTGAGGCAAAAATACCTGGTACCCACAGCCTAGAGGGTGAGGAGTTGATTTTGCCTTCCAGTTTTGGTGGGTGTGGTCCACGGTTCATCAGGGCCAGGGCAGACATGGTAGCGCAGAACTGTGTGAAGGAAGGGAGAAAAGTGCTCGCTGCCTGCCGGCAGGGGAGCGCACGAAAGAGGGGCGGAGACAGAGAGCACCCGGGCACCCCACCCTTTCCTCCCGGTCCCAAGCTGAATGTGACAAGTTGGGGGTACATTTTGGATCTAACCCATGTGAAGGTTATAGTCAGAGAACAAATAACATTTATGGCTATCTCACAGGATTGCTTAGATTACAGTTAATCCAACATCTAACCCAAATCAGTTTAATCAAAGCAGAAATATGGTTTTATGTCTGATTTTCAAAAGGGCCCAACAATGTGGCCTCCTGGAGTTCCTTCCATTAACTTTGTTTCTTTTCCCCTGGGTTGATTCTGTTTTCACCTGTGTTTTTCTCTCATGTTTGCACGATAGTTACTAGAAACTATGGATTCTTCCCACCTGAAATTCTGAGAAAAAAAATCAAATATTTGCTGTGGAATCCTTAGCTAAGTATCCCGGGCTCTGATTGGCGCATTTTGCTATCCATTACGTGGCGACCAGCTTATGGCATGGATGCTTCGGCAGCCGCTTGGTGTTACTGAAAGCTGGGAGACCCATGGCAGTCACCCATCACCGGGCCAGCGGGAAGCGCTGATCGGGTTCCGCTTGGTCTGGTGCTCTATGCTGAGGAGTGGCTTGGTTCCTCCGAGGTACAGCAGGCTCATTACCAAGACAAGAGGGCGCGTGCGTGGTTCTCTTCCCCTTGGCTCCCGTGGCAGACATTGACGACCATGATGCTTTTCCTCCTTGCCCGTGGCCTCAGCCAGTACCTGTGGCAGGGCTGGCCCTTGTCAGCCACCCAAAGTCCAGCCACCAGGGAGGGCAAGCGAGATGCCAGCTCTGCCTAGAAGCAGAAGACGCCTGGGGATCTCTTAAACAAGCGCGACTCTCCTCACCAGGAAATGAGAGCAGAAGAGACCAAAGCGATTCTTTGTTGAGGCCCATGTTGATCACTAAGGCGCCTCAGCGTGCTCAAAACGGAGCATTAGCTTCTCAATAAGACATCTTGTTTACAGCTGCCGAGCAACCTGCTGGTGTCGCGGAATAGCAAGAACCTGTGCCTGTCAGAGAGGCCACCGAAAGCTTGGGAAGTGTTCCGGGAGTTTGGAGGGCACCACGGAGCAGGGATAACTCCTTATTGTCCTAAAAGGAAGAAATGCAAAATGGAAACAAATAAAATCAGACTTAAACAGCCTGGTTTCCGTCAGGGGCGCAGGGGTCCGGACTCCCAGCATTTGGCACCCGGGCCGTGTGAAGGAGGCCGCCTCTCGCCGTGGAGTCCCAGGCTTGTTTGCTTCCAGCGCCAGCTCAGTGAGGCCAGAAATTGCAGGTTTAAATGTTCTCCTTTGTGATTTGAAAGCTTTGCTTCCTTAGATTCTTCTTCGGATGCCCTCTGAAGAGCCCTTTGAAGAGCAGACCACTAAATTCCACTGGACCTTTACAACTGGAGGAGGAGTGTGAAATTGCCCTTTGAAAGGGGATTTTATTACACAGGAAGTGGGAAAAAACGTTGCAGGGGTGACCCGGGGCGAGGGACCGCAAAGGGCTGAAAGTGTCCCCAGAGAAAGTTGAGGAAGCCAGAGACAAATGTTCCCTCCCCTTGTTTTGGGGGCCTTCGCTGCAGCCAGGGGATAGAATCTGCGAACCTCCGAGTTTCACCGTGCCTGTTTCTCGGTCCATCACTCACTCATTTACCAGCTGGATTTATTGAATACTTACAATTTCCAAGGGACTCGGGGAGTCGAAAAGTGTAGTTTTTACTTAGGAATCTTATTTACTAGTATAAAATAAGTAGTCATGGCGCCTTATCGGGCACATTTCAAAAGTTTCCGAATGAACGTTCCTGAAACAATTCTGTGATTATTTGTGCCCTCCTCATGGAAAGCATGTTATTTTTTCACCAGTAGATGTCCTTTTTCGAAGTTGATTTGGGATTTAGCAATGAAGGTAATATGATGATACCGGAACGTGTCAAGGTGTCCACTGCACGATCTCTGCCTGTCTGTCTGTCTCTGCCTATCTATGTCCACATACAACTGCCATCACTGTTATGGTTAGAGGATTTGAAAAATACAACACAGGACATATTTTATAAGATCGTTTCATAACAGTCTCCTAAAGAATCGTGAACAAAGAGTAGAGAAGACCTGTCTCTACGCTAGAGGCCAAAGAATCCCGCCGAAGGTTTGGACCCTAACATCCTGCACGAGTCCACTGGAGGCCTACTGCTCACGACAAGTTCTCACACAGGCCCACTTCACAGATCTGGGCTGGGAAGGCCCAAAGTCGTGGTGGAAGCTGGGAAGTCTGTGCCAGCCGGATGAAGGATCTGTGCAGTGGGCTGAGGGATCTGCACTGGACCAGGAAGCAACGCTCAAGGTAAGCACCACAGCTCCCCTGAAACCTGTCACAGCCATCCTCAGCGACAGTGAGGTCCCGAGCTCCTCCAGCAATGAGGAAAGCCGCGTTCCCATCAGGAAACCCAGCGTGACAAGCTTCTCCAGGAGGCTGAGCAGCGCGCCATCTTCCCCTCCGGAACCAGGAAGCGATGCTCAAGATGAGGACCAGAGCTCCCCTGAACAGTGCCACAGCCATCCTCAGCAACGTGAGGCCCCTAGCTCTTCCTCCAGCGAGAGCAGCTGAGGTCATCAGGAAAGCCAGCGTGACAAGGTGCAAGAGCACCAGCAGCTTCCACCAGCTCCACCAGCTTCTCGGAACAGCTTCCCTAAGCCTCCCGACAGCTTCTCCAGCCCTGCCTCTGATGTGCCTGGCAACAGCCCCCAGGTGGGCCTCGCACGCCCAGCTCGGCTCAGCTGGCTGGAGCAAGCTGCCTATCCACTGGGGAGCCACCACAGTCCCCGATCTCTGCCTTTTCCTCCTCCTCTGCTACTCCTTTCTTCCTTTCTCCATAATCCCTCTCTACCTCTGTCCACACGTGCGTCTTTCCTCTGCAATCTCTGTCTGTTTCTCGCCCCCGCTCCCTCCACCCTCCTCCTTTCCTCCCATCTCTCTTTCTTTCCTGCTGCTTCTCTTTTCCTTTCCGAGGTTGGTCTCCTGCACTCCCAATGCAGGCAGGGAAAGGAGCTCGGCCGGAGGAGGGCTGGGACTGCACAGGCCCCGTGACTCACGGGGGCGAGGAGGACCCAAGGCTTTGGGTGCAAATCCACAATTCCTTTGGTTAGTCAGCCTGGGCACCAGTTCAGATCCCATCCTGGGGGTGTGGCTGCAGAAGGGAGCCCCCCTGGGTTGTGTGTCCTGCTGAGGCCAGGCTGTAGTTACCCCATGGACAGCTCCAAAGCTACCTGGATGAAGGAGGGTGTCTACCCCACAGAGTGGGGCTGTTGGGCTCAGAGGAAACTGGGAGAACGGACACCAAAGCAGAAGCAGCAAACAGAAGCAGAAGAGGCGCCATCTGTCTCCCCCCTCTGCATTTAGGAGACAATGATTTTAAAGAGCATGTATCATAAAAACTCGCTCAGGGCTTTAAGAAATTTTTCTAAATAGCAATCACTAGAGACCAGTGGACCCATGGATGTTTATTCTCATGCAGTCCCCAAGCCCTCAGCCCCCATAGAAACACGGTAGCCAACATGTTATGTTCTTTAACATCTAGGGGTGCAAAGAGCAGACGGTTGCAGTGTAAAAGAGCAGCTTCAGAAAACTGTCTTAGGACTTTTGGGGTGAGCAGCATTTATACTTAAGGGATTAATTCAATTCAGGTCAATAAATATTTATTGAGCTTCTATTTTGTGCCAGGATCACTAAGTTAAATTATGCCAGGCGGAAAAAGTAACAAAGGGAATAACTGGGACACATTTGAGAACGTAGAGCTCCACCATACAGGTGTGTAGGGTAAGGACTTAGACTCGGGGTGGGGATGCTCAGAGGTAGGTGTGAGTGGGCCCCGCACGCCCTCACGCTCCTCAGCCACTGTCACACATGCCTCCTCTTAGTCACTCTGATGTGGCATGGCAGCAGTCCCTTGGTGTGCCCGTGCAGCCACGGCCATGCTGATGCATGGCTCTAAATGACTGTGGTGTGAGGGGGCAGGAGGACCAGCTGTGTTCCCAGTCCCAGGAGGGCAGAGGCTTCGCTGTCCAGTGTCCCACAGGTTGTCAAAGAGAGACTAGGACTCAAATGGAGTCTTTCTGAAAGCAAGACCTCCCTGACCACAGCAGCGGAGAAGCGGTAGAGGCCAACGTGGAGGAGGACGGAGGGGCTCTCTAGGGTGGCTTACATGCAAATGGCCAGCTTGGTTTCTCTGTCTCCTGGCCCTGATTATCCCAGGCTTTGAAGAGCAGGCGTCACTGAAGACACCGGAAGCCGAAGTGTATTAATCTTCTCGACTTTCTTGGAGAACTTTGATATGCCTCTCAGTGCACACTCATGCTCCCTGGCACACACACACACACACACACACACACACACACACACACACGCACATGCACACACACACACACGCACGCACATACAGGCACACATGCACACACACCCTCAGTCTTGGCTCTGAACTTCTGCTAACATTGCAGGTTCCTGGGATCTCATCTTATTAAAAAGTTCTTCTCTGTTAAAGGAAATCACCAACAGAGTGAAAAGAAAACCCACAAATTGAGAAAAAAATTTAGCCAACCCTCCCTCAGACAAAGGACTTCTATCTAGAACGTATAAAAATCAGGCCTTTAAAATTACAAAATGGGCATCTGAGATGAATGCGCACTTCTCAGAGGAAGAAATACAAATGGCAAATAAACACATGAAAAAATGTTCAACATCATGGTCACTCGAGAGATGCAAATTAAAACCACACTGAGGTTCCATCTCACCCCAGAAAGAAGGGCTCTCACCAAGAAGACAGCCAAACACAAATGCTGGAGGGGCGGCGTGGAAAAAGGAGTCCTTGCCCATGGTTGGTGGGAGTGCTGGCTCGAACAACCACTGTGCAAAGCAGCGTGGAGAGTCCACAAAAAACCAGACTGAGGTCCCCTGTGGCCCCGTTATTCCCCTTCTGGGTATCTTCCCAGAAAAATTGACCATAGCAATATATGTGCACCCATATTTATAACAGCACAACTTTTAATAACTAAATCTTAGAAACAACCTAAATGCCCATCAACCATGAAATGAATAAATAAGATGAGGTGTTCTTGTATTATGCAGTACTACTCGTCCATAAAGAAAGATAAACTTAAGGCTTTTATAGGTCAATGAATGTAACTTGAGTTCATACTCATAAGTGAAATAAATCAGACCTGTATGTGTAAACATCATATTGCCTCCCTAGTGTAAGAACCTGAAAGAATAAATGACATCTAAAAAGTACAATAAATACTTTGAAAAGGAAAGAACTGCTCAAAATGAAAGAATAACTGGGATGGGAGAAGGAGAAAAAGAAAGGGAAAATACTACACACACACACACACACACACAAGATAGCTAAGACAATTGCACTACTAATTTCTATTTGTTTATGGAAATGAATAGTTAATATTTATTTGTTTGATCATGTTGCATGCCTGCATCTGGTAATCTGAGCAACTACTTTGAAGATAACAATTTCCCATCACCTTGTCTTGAAATTCTGTATCATTATTTCAGATAATAAAACCCAAAAGCTCTGCAGGAAGCAGACTCTGAGACACAGGATTGCAAAAAGCTTAGTAAAGCACTTCCCTTGCAAAAAGAAAGAAGGAGCAGCAGGACTGGGCAGGGGGAGCCGCCAACCCGCAAGCCGCAGACCCACGGAAGCGCCCGCCTTCCTTCGAGTGGATGATGGCTCTGGAGCACGGGGACCTGTGAGGGCCACGCTCTCCAGCAGCAATGGCCAGACCCCTCCAGCTTCCTCCTTCTCTGGGCATCTCCCGAGAAGGTGTGAGCTTGGCTTCTGAGCTGGCAGCTGGTGGCCAGCCCGCCACAGTCCCCAAAGCTGGGCAGCGACTGTCCTGAAGGTGCACCTGAATTATGTACCACCTCGTGCCACAAACAGCTGCTAGTGTGGTGATCTCTGCTGGTCCTTGGTTTTTGTCTCTAGGTCTTACCTCAGTGATATAATCTTATTAAAAGCTGGCTATTTTGTGGCTTAAGAAAAAGCCCTCTTGCAAAACAGCACAGTAGCTTTTCTATGAGATCCCTGCTTCAGTTCAGGAGTGTGGTGACTGGCTGCTTCTGGCTTAGAACGGATGGTGTCTTCAAAAAACCCACAGGAGGGATAAATATTACCTCTCCTGAACTTGACAAGTTGAAACTAAGAATAAGTGATAAACATGAGCTTTGTTTAAAATTTAATGAAGCCTCAGACTTTTCTGGTCTGTTACCCTGCAAATATTGACTGTACTGGGGAAAGAAATTCTTGAGGTTTATTCTTTGGAGGGTGAAGAGGTGTGGAGTGGTCACGACCCCGGGGCTTGGGTTTGGCTGAGGACGAGGCGCGGTCCCACGGGAGAAGCCGCCTGTGACCTTGGGTCAGATGCGGACCTGATGGCGCAGGCTTCTTCCCGGGCTTTCTCTCAGCCCTCAGCTCTCTCTCTCCGGGTATGGCCACAGACCTACCCCTCAGTGCTCTGAAGCCCGGGGAATGACTTTAGGGACTGGTGAACGCCGTCAGAAATACCGTGCTGCCACAAGCCAGGGGCGTCGGCCCGGCTCCGAATCTGGCTGGCCGTTTCGTCTCATCCTCACGTTTCTGCCTGCTGAACGGTGCCCGTGGCTTGGAGGTCACAGCTGACCAGGTCCTCTCCACTCCCCTCGCCTGATGGCAGCAGGCCTCTCCGCTGATTCCCTAGTGGTGAACTGTGCTGGATAAACCCCGGACCCCGTGCTTTAAAAAGCAGTTCTAATGTAGAAATAGCTGTCTCCCACTCTGGACATAGAAAGGGAACGACTAAAGTGACTCATCTTGCTAAGTACTACAATAAGCATGCTGACGAAGCCCTGACTGTAAGGTCCACATCTCAGGAAACCCGCAATTACAGCTCTACTTAAGAACAACGACTCTTGGATCACGTTCGGTCACTGGTTGCCTTCGTCCATGTCTCCCTTCTCCTTGTAGTCTTACAGTAACATGCTGGGCCTGACGGCAGATACTTGCCTTTCCTAGAAAGGTAACTATGCTTTTAATAAAATACTTTTATTTTTAAAGGAAGTACAGATTAGAATTAAAACAGAAAAAATTACAAGCGACACAGAATTTCACTTAACGAATAGGAATTTCACAGTATTTGTGGTAGTGCATAGTGTTGTCTTCTAACCAGTTATTCATATTACCAGATATATGCATGTAAAATTGGAAGAAGAAAGAAATGTATCAGAAATGGAGGAGAGAAAAAGTAGAAACAAGTGAAAAGAAGAGGCGAAGCCGACATCCTGGTCTTCCTCCTTAGTTTTCTGACCTGTGTGCGGGTCACCCACAGAGGCACCCATTTGCTAATCTGTCGGGCAGCCCTTCCTGCGGTCAGGTTGACATCTTGCGGTTGGCAGCGCAGCAGTCCCTGTCGCTTCTGGCACAGAGAGGTTGGCCATTCCCAGGAGAGCCTCTGGAGACCGCGTGATCAGATCCTGCTGTCCTAGCTTCGTTCTTTCAGTCAGATGTCAAAAGACCACATTCCGGAAATGGTTAGAAGATTGCAAGGCTGGCCAGATAGCTCAGCGGACTAAGGTGCCTGCTCAGGCAGAGCGCAGCGGCCAGAGTTCAATCCCAGGTTGCCTTGCCGGGCCCATCCCCAGGGTGCGGGTGACTGAGACTGGGCGTGGTGGTGCGCACCTGTAATCCCAGTGCTTGGGAGGCTGAAACAGGAGGATCACTGCGAGTCCAACCTGTGCAGTGAGACCCTGAAACCCTGTACTAAGATGCATTAAAAAAAAAAAAAAAAAAAAAGAACGGTGCCAGCCAGACTAGATGCCTCATGGACCACTTGGATGAGATTGGGCGTGTTCAGGGTGCTACGGCCATAGACGAGTGTGCCACTTGGAAAGGGCATAACCTGGCACAGCTTCACCCAGTGTCTCTAAATCCCAGATTTCTTTTTTTTTTTAATTTTTATTTATTTATTTGTTTGCTTGTTGTGTTTGTTTGTTTCTTTCTTTATTCATTTTGTGGCTGGCTCAGCCTGCCCTGGTGGTGGGGCTGGCACAGCATGTGGTGCTGGGGATCGAACTGCAGTCCCCGCAGTTGCCTGAGCCCTCCTAAGCAGGCGCTTTAGACCACTGAACCATCTCGCCGGCCCCAATCCCAGATTTCTTACAGGTACAACAAGGATAGTAATGTACATCTCATGGCTGCTATAGCAATTGGTACCATGTGTGTAAAAACTCGTGCACACTGTATGCTAGGAAGAAAGTGTTCGGAGACTAGCGGCTACGTTTATTGTTACGCACAAGCCAGCGGGAGGTTCAAGCTCTGTCGCAGCATGTCCCGCACAAGTTTAGGCACACTACTCTACTTTGGGAATAGTCTGCTCTAATTAAGATTCTTTTGGCTGCGAAGAAACAAAGTCTTGCTTGTTCTGGCTTTGTCCAGCTGTCCTGGGGGCTCCAGGCCATACGCGTCTGCTCACATTGTCTGGTTCTCCAAAGAGCTCAGTGCCCATGGAAGGTGAAGTCACAGCCTCAGCTCGGAGTGAGCACAGTGCCAGCAAATAAAGTCTCTTCTCCCTTCTCAGAAAGAAGAGGGAAAGCCAGGCGGCTGCTGCTGCTGCTGCTTCTCCTCCTCCTCCTC
>PVKN010006367.1:0-28660 GCA_004027915.1 Capromys pilorides
CACACACACACACACACAAACACACACAACCAGCCTCAGTCTGCCTCCGAACGGGCTCATGGTAAACTTTCCTGACCTGCCTGTGGCCCCACTAGCAGGACAACCCTGACCAGCCGCTACCTGAAAGGGAGTGAAGACAGCCTCGTCTCAGCTCAGCAAAGGATGCGTAGGCGGTGGTGCCAAGGACAGCAACAGAAGAGAAGCGGGGGAGGGAAGGGGGCCAGGGAAAAAGCAGGCACAGTGCAGCGCCCCAGCAGACGCAGGTCTCTCACGCACGCTTCCCCTCCAGCGTGATTGCAACCGCGAGGCCACCACTGCGTGAGAACAGGAGACCCAAAGGATGACATCTGGGAGCTGAGAGATGCGATTACAAGAGTACAGAGCGGAAGCAGAGAGAAGCTGCAGGCTGAGAGATGGGGTCACCAGACAGGGCTGGACAGAGAGCATCTAGGGGGAAGGCAATCCACAGCAGATGCCGGGACCCAACAGAGCTAAGGGGCATCTCAGACAGCGAATCCCTGACCAAGACTGAAAGACTATGCAAAGATAACAAGACGAAAGCATTCTCCAGAAATGCAGAAAGAGCCAGATGGGTAGACCAAAAGATCCTGTGGTATTCTAGAAAAATACAATGCAGATTCTCAACCCCAAATTCACGCCGGCCGAGACAAAGGGGTAACATTCTCCGTGGACGTAACGTGGGCAGGGAGGGCCTTCCTTAACAGCTACAAGGCTTCGGGGCGGCAAGAGCACTTCTCCAGGCAGGCTTCAGAGAGTGCAGCAGATGCTTTCCGTATTCCCACCTGTGCACAGCCGTTTCTGAAACTGTCTTGCCAGACTCAATCCACATTCTCAGGCAGCACAAGGAGATTTGTTGGTACGAAGCAGACCTCGCCTACGAAAAACCCCATCCTGCCTGTCTGCACACCAGGAAATTACAGACAAGCACAGTGTGGAAGCCTTCTGGGCTCCCTGTCTGTGACCTCAATCACCCAGGCACAGCAGCAGCGTCTAGAACACAGCTCTGGACAATCCCGCAGTTTGCTAGGGCAGGCTCCATGCCTATCACAAGGCAAGAAGCTTCCACTCAAAACCTGAGGATGAGGCAAGCTACGTCCACCAACTCAGACTAGAATTATAGAATCTCACTAGTCTGGACCTTTCAGCCTTTGGTGTCTACTTAATTAAATAACTCTATAGTCGTGAGCAGGTTGATTTAAGAAAGAAGCAGAGGCCACTTACTTGAGTAGGTCAGGTATTCCTGACACCAACCAGGCAAAGTGAAAATTAGCTAGACAAAAAAGCAGATATAAAACTGAGACTTGGAGACAGTGGGCTTTACTTTGCGTTTGAGGAAAAAATAGCTTCACAACTGGCTCAATACATGAGTTGTCAGCATGTATTAGTTGTTACTAATGACATAAGGTCAAGCCCAAGAGAGTTAAAAGCTATTTTTGAGAAATACATTGCTGCTCACAAGAAGCTGGGACGCTAGCATCTGAGGCATTGACTCTCGACCACTTTTTAAATTTGATTTCCTTACACCTTAACTTTCAAGTGCTCTGGGAAAAACAGAAGCAAGCAATTTGATACACAAAATCTATTAGGACTTCTCTCTTCCAACTAATACTTTTAAAACTAAAATAAAATCTTAGAAATGCCGGCCAGGTGGTTCAGGTTGAACGCTGTGGGCCAATGTTCCCATCAATGCCCAGCGGCGTCCAACTGCCAGCAGAAGCAATGTCGCTTTCACTGTGACCAAGTAACCACTGACTTCTATGAGCAACGAAGTATTATGCTGCCCAATCTAGGCTACTGTAAAGAGTGAAACACACCTTGCCCTGTGCCAGGGCACTTGGGACACAGCTGCTGAGGAGTCTACAGCATTGAGGTTCTGGTGACACCATCAGGACATGGTTTTGCAACCAAGAACCATACCACAAGGAGATTCTTCTGGAGGGAGAAGCACATGGGAACCACCTCCCACCATCCTGCTTGCAGATGCAGCCTTTGGCCCTCCATGGGCCCTGAGCGGAAAGCCACAGCCTCCCATGCTCAGAGCTCCTAGGCCCCTGGGCCTGCTCCACACAGGGGCCCTTCAGCAAAGCTCCTCTTGGAAGAAGACAACGGGAGAGCAGAATGTCAGATACAGAAGACAGGACTGCAACCAGTGACCATGAAAAGATTCCTTTAAAACACTCCAGCTGCTGCTACATGATGCAAAGAAGAATGAGACCTATAGGAGTCAGTGAAAAAGCAGGAGAAAGTGCAAAAGACATAAGGAACTGGTTCGCAGAAGTAATGGCAGCACATGTCCCCCCAAAATTTGGCATGTGCGTAGGTGATGCATATAGTACTCCAATTAGCCATGATCAAAAAGTATCTACACCAAAGCATATAATAATCAGGATTCCATAAAGTCAACACAAGACAAGATTTTAAAAGCCATCAGAGAAAACAAATCGCCTACAAAAGGAAAGCCTACCAGAATCACAGCAGACTTCTCAATATGAACCTCCCAGTCAAGGAGAGCTTGGAGTATTTCAAGACCTAAAAGAAAACAACTGCCAACATAGATTAATGTACACTGCAAAATTAGCTTTCAAGACTAATGGAGAAATAAGACAAACACTTGAGGAAAATCACAACCACCAAATCAGCATTCTAAAATGTTTTGAAGAATATTCTAGAAGGAGATAAGGACTACAACTTGATGACCCCAACAGAGTAAGTACAGCAGGCAAGGCAAATAATTAAACAGAGGGCACAAAAATGGAACCAACAACAGGAAAATAACATGACAAGAGTCAGTCAATACATACCAGTTGTAACCATCAATGTTAATGGTCTCAGTTCACCAATCATAAGTAACAGATTGGCAGGGTGGATCAAGAAGCAAGATCCAACAATACGCTGTATAAAAGAAACACATTTAATTTTTTAAAAATTCACAGACTGAAAACTCAAAGGATGGAACACCATACTCCATGCAATAGGAACCTGGAAAAAATCAGCAGCTGTTCTATTGGCAGACAAAGTGGATTTCAAGCCAAGACCGACTAGAGGAGACACAAGGTCACTACATCCTTTAAAAAGGAACAATACAAGTGGAAGAAATAGCAATCATAAATATGTACATGCCAAATGCCAGTACACCCAACTAAGTATTAATGGATACGAAAAATCAAATAAGCATAAAAACAATTGTAATGGGGACCTCAATACTCCACTGATGCGAATAGATCAACTAGACAAGTAAATCAATAAGGAAATATCAGAACTGAACCTTGAAACTTTTGAACAAATGGAATTAGTAGATCTCTACCAAGTGTTCCACCCCATGACATCAGAATCTACATCGCTCTCAGCTGCACGTGGGATGTTCTTCAAAATAAACCACAGGCTAGTTCATAGAATATGCTTAAGTAAATGCAAAGGAACTGAAATTTTCCCATGCATATTATCAGAAAATATGCAATAAAATTGGAAATCAAAGACAAAAGAAACCACAAAAACTTTATAAACATGACAAGATCAATAACACCTTCATAAAAGACCAAAGGATCACATATGAAATTAAATAAGAAATTAGACAATTTCTACAATTAAATAATAATGCCAACACAACATACTGGAACTTATGGGATGCAATGAAAGCAAGTCCTACAGGGGAAATTTATAGTGGTGAACGCTTATATTGAAAAAACAAAGAGCTCAAATAATCCAATGTTGACCCTCAAGCTTCCAGAAAAAGAGCAAATCAAGCCCAAAGCTCATATGGGACAAGAAGCTACACAGAGCAGAAATCAACACAATGGAAAAGAAAAAACTATACAAAGGATCAATGAATTGAAGAGTTGGTTCTTTGTATAGTTTTTCTTTAAATAAAAATGACAAACACTTACCTAACCATATCAAAAAAAAAAAGGGGGGGGACAGATTGAAATCCATGCAATTAGGAATAAAAAAGGTTCAACTGCACGGATCTTAGAGAAATCCATAAGATTATCGATACCTACTTCAAGAAACTGTGTTTTAATAAGGTGGAAAATACAAAAGAAATGAACAGATTCCTATGCATTTATGAAATACCACAATTGATCAAGAAGATATAAACATCTAAATAAAGCACTCATAAGTTAATGAAATTGAAGATGTAATTTAAAAAACTACCTACAACGCCTAGGCCCTGATGCATTCTGCTTCAAGAAATTCTACCTAGGGGCCGGGTAGATAGTTCAGTGGCATAAACACCTGCCTTGCAAGCACAAGGTCCTGAGTTCAATCCCCAGTATAAAAAAGAAATTCAGACACCTAATGCTGTTACTTCTCAAACTCTTTAATAAAATTGAACGGGAAGCAATGCTACCACATTCATTCCTGAAAGCAAGTATTATCCTGATAGCCAAACCAGAGAAGGATCCAACCAAAAAAGAGAACTACAGGCCAATCTCCGGAACGAACATGAATGCAAAAATCCTTAATAAGACACTGGCAAACAGAATACAGCAAGTCATCAGGAAGACTGTACACCGTGGCCAAGGTGGATTCACTCCAGCGAGGCAGGCTGATTCGTCATACACAACTCAGGAAGTGTAACACAACATATTAAGAGAACCAAAGAGAAAATATCACATGCTCATCTCAACAGATGCAGAAAAAGTGTGTATAAAAACTTTCATTATAAAAACCTTACAAAAAATAGAAATAGATGGCCTGAGCACAATCTGATAAAAAATAAATAAATAAATCTAGAAAAATGCCCCAGCTAACTTCAGGCAAATGGTCAAAACATGAAAATTGGAACGAGACAAGGATGCCCACTGCTGCCGCTTTTATTCAATACAGTCCTGACGACATTAGCCAGAGTGATTAAGGCAAGAGAAAGATATAGAAGAAATAAAAATAAAAACGGAAAAAGTTAAATTCTTTATTTGTGGGTAACATAATACTCTCCATAGAAGGCCCCCCAAAACTCTAGGAAACTTCGACTTAATAACCAAATTCAGTAGCATAGCTGGATACAAAGTCAACGTTTTAAAAATCTATAGCATTCCTGTACACAAAGAAACTCACTGAGAGGGAAAATAAAGAACAACTCTCACAATGTCATCTAAAAAAGAAAGACAAATATTTAGGAATCAATCTAATAGAATAAAAAACCCTTACACAGAAAACAACAGTACTCTGGAAAAGAAAATCAAAGAAGACACCAGAAAATAGAAAGGCACCCCTTGCTCCATTCTTACAAAATAGTTATAGAGATTAATGCAATCCCAATCAAAATACCAAAAGCATACCTCACAGAATTAGGGAACCAGAAGAGATCTAGAATAGCGATCTAGAATAGCAAAGCAACTCTGGGCAAGAAAAGCAAGGCAAGGTACATCACACTGTCTGACTTAAAATTATATTACAAAACTACTGTGACAAGAACATGGTGGGGCCGGCAAGATGGTTCAGCGGTCTACAGCGCCTGCTCAGGAAAGCTTAGGCAATGGCAAGGACCACCGTTTGATCCCAGGCACCACATGCTGCGCCAGCCCCACCCCCAGGGCAGGCTGAGCCAGCCATTATATATATATACAGAACAACATGGTATTGGGAAAAACAAAAACACACTCAAGGATTAATCAAATAGATTAGAAGATGAAGAAACAACTGCAAACACACTCAACCACTTTATCTTTGACAAAGGAGCTGAACACCTTAAATGGAAGACAGATAGCCTCTTTAACAAACGGCGCTGGAAAAACTAGCATTTCACATGCCGAAGAATACAACTGGATCCTGTCTTTCACCAGGCACTAAAATTGAAATGGATCAAAGATCCAACCATTAAAACAAAAACACTAAATCTGCCAGAAGATTGAATAGGTAGAACTCTTGAAGATGCTGGACAAGAACCCACCACTTGTCATTTGAGAGACACAAATTAAAACCATGCAGAGATTTCACCTCACTCCAGAGCGAATGGTGACTTAAGAAAGCTACCAGCTGGCAGGGCTTTGGGAGAAAGGAAGGCTTCTCCATGGTTGCTGGGAGCGTAGACTCCTGCAACCACTGTGGAAATCATGGTGGAGTCCTCGAAAAGCAAAAACCAGAGGTCCCATCTGACCCAGGTATTCTTTTTCCTGGTATCTTCCCAAAAGAATCAAAGGCAGCATTCCTTGATCTGCGCATACCCATGTGTAGAGCAGCACAACCTGCAATGGCGCCATCTTGGAGACAGCTCAAATGCCCGTCCACTGAGGAATGGATGCAGATGGATGGTGTTTAAAACAAAATCAAACCAAACAAGAAAGTCCTGCTCTGCCCTAAAGAAGGGTAAATGGGAGCCATTTCTAGCTAAATGGATGCAACTTGAGACCTTGCTCTTGAGTGACATTGGACACACATACTTAAATGTTGCATTATTTCTGTGGTGCGAAGAAGTGAAAGTGTACATAAGCACCAAAATGTACGACACATATTATCAGAAGTGGGAAAAAGTGCTCAAATGCAAAAGGGAGCAGAGGAGAGGGAGGGGGAAGGAAGAAAGAGGTAAGAAAGGACCGGGAAAAAAAAAAAATGTGGGAACAAAGCTTTTTTAAATAAGGAAGGGAACAGGAGCTGAAGGAAGGGAGGGGAGCAAAACAAAAGCAAGACACATCATTTGCACGACTGTAATCATTACGTACACCCAAAATGTGCCAATGAAAATGTTTAAAAATAAATAAAATGGAGTATCAAACGGACAAACAAAATCACTGCCAAGACCAGAGGGGTCATCCAAACACTGACACAGGGACGGAGGCACGGTTAGGACCCTGCAGGCAGCGAGTGTTGCTCAGGCTGCCCTCCACTGCCTGCTGCCTGCTGCCTGCTGCCACACCAGGCCTTGCCCCGGGACGTCATCACTTCACGCTTTCTGGAAGACCCAGGATGCGTCCTCTTTTCCTTTGAGTGCAAACAGCTGAGGACAAGTGCTTCTCAAGATGGCTCTAGGGAGAAGGTTCAGGGAGAAGTCTCCACAACCGTCTCGGGATAGCACTCACCCAAGGACAGGGCATGTCCTAGTGCCCGGCCCACAGGTTCCAGGTAGGCCATAACATAACCAAGAGGGCAATCTGCCCAGTGTGGCTCTTAATTGAATTTGGCATGAGTGTTCCCACGTGCCTCCCTGTCTTCCACCATACTGTGAGGATGCCGGGCCTGGCACAGCTCACTGTCCAAAGCCAAAGGAAGACAGGACGTGCCCAGCAAGGACAAGGAAGCAGGCCGCCAGGGCTGAGGGCAGCCAGCTGGGCAGGTGTCGCCAAACGCAAAGGGCCATGGGGCAGAAGGGCAGGTTTGCAGGTGCCTCACCTCAAGAAAACAGTCCTGTGAGGCGAGACCCTGCCCATAAAGTCGAACCAGCAAACAAGTGAACTGGCAGGAAAGCCTCTCGGCTCCACCACCCTGGCGTGCGCCAAAGCTTGCATGGCCAGCTGTCTCTGAAATGGCCTGCGTGGTGACCCGACCACATTAACTACGGTTTGTTTGGCTCTTTGGGGACAAACAGGCTGAAGGCCATTCCCTGGTTGTACTTTTAATATTTTGCACATTTATCTTAAGCACTTATCCAGGTCCAGTACACATGCAAAGCAGTCCTTCACCTCTCACGATGCACGCTCCAGTCCAGTGCTTTCCTGAAGCAATGTATACTAAAACTCAGTCTATGTTGCAGAAGCTGTTTCAGTGCATGCAGTTGTGGAAAGGCCCCTGCTGTGTGTCATTCTCAGAATGCCATAAAATGTTTGCTGCAAGAAACTGGGGAGTGAGGAGGGGGTTGCCGTCAGACTGCATGTGGAAAGACGCCCCACACAAGTGCTCCATTCTAAGTTCCCACCGTCATACAGTGCTTCAGGAACTTATGCTACAGCCCTACAGTGACAGCATGAGACCTGGAAGGACACGAGTCCCTCAGAGCACCTGAGGCCCAGCACGCAAGACTCACATACCGTCCCTCCCAGGGCGAGCAGAAATGAGCCAGCCAGCCATACGGACCCAGCTCTGGCTTCTGCCCAGCCCTGCCAGGCACGGGGTCTCCTCCAGGACATTCCTGCACCCTGAACACCCTGGAGCACCACACACAACCGGCTCTGACACACCGGCAGCGTCTTCTGCCCCCACCCAAGCTGGAGTATGTGAAGGCAAACAGACCCTGGGCCAGCTCACCTCAGACCCGGGAAGCTGCCAGCGCTCCCCATGGGGCACGGAAGGTTTAGGGGTGCCGGACTGCGGCAGGCCACCTCTGTCACCTCAGTCTATTCCCAACCTCAGGGGTGGGCTAATGACCCCGAGGACCCCTGAGCCTGGCTTCCGGCCTCTCTGCACAAGCCCACACCCAGGCGCCACCACAGGGCTGCTCCTTCTCCCTCTATGGCTGCACTGACAACTGGCATGCGAGCTGGTCTGCCCATCTGCAGGGGAAGCTGCTCCCCAAGCCTGCTGGGAGCTCTCACTCGGCCTGATCCTCCCTTCACCATGCAGCCAAAGCCCGCTGTGCCCTTGGGGCTTAGCAGTGAAGACCAGGTCGGGGCTGTGATCTGCCACCAAGCACCGTCCTCTAACATACAAGCTGCCCCCTCAACAAAGCCATCACTTAGTTGGTGCCCAAAAAGTCCCTACTAAGTCCCGCCCTCCCTGTTTGAGGTGCTGTTTGCTTTTTACTCAACTAAACAAAACAATGAGACAAGCACCCACTGGCACGTGCCTGTGCACGGACAGAGCAGCGCCAGCCTCCAGCACACCCCAGGGCTCTCGGAGCCGAGGACTGCCTCCGAAGCACTCCCATCGCAGCACATACCAGAGGCCTCCGAGGGCGGAGCAAGGACGACACCTTCAGGTGCATCAGGTGCCCATCTCTGGCCTGCGTCAGCCACGGGTGAATAACTAGGGCGGTCCAGGCAGGGCTTATGGAACTGGCATCTCCTGTACCTTGTCGGCAAGGCTCAAGCCCACCATCCCCCTCCCCTACCCCAACCACGCATGCACATGCCCGGCACTGGCCGGGTCCTCCTCAGCTCTGCAGCCAGCAGCCACGATGCCTCAGTTGGGCGGATAGCAGCGCCCAGCTTGGCAGGAACAGATAAGAACAGCGAAAGCTTGGGCACTCTGGCCGTACCTAGGTCTCCTGCTGTCACTCTATGGGCACCACCTTTCACGGACCCTGGGAGCCTCCAGTCCGCCTCTAGTTCCCTGGCCTCTGTGTCCAGGCCCTTGGAATTTTTCACCAGCTGCAAAAACAGAAGCAGTGCCATGCTTGCATTTCCACCATCTATCTCCACAGTCTAACCAACGGCTGTCCTCAGAAAGGCGAATCTCGCCCAGCTGGGCAGCTTAGGAAGCCCCGACACTCCGCCCACCTCTCCCTTTAGACCTCACCCTCCTCGCACAGTCCAGGATTTCCTCCTTTCCCTGGAAAACCCCTCCGCATGGAGTCCTGGCCTAGTGCACCGAGGGGCGGGGCCCATGCTGCCAAGCCTGGTGCTGTCGCGCAAGGGACCGAGCAAGGGGTCCTGCTTCAGGGGTGGGAGTAGTCGGCACTGAAGCCAAGGGGTGGAGGACGGAACAAGGGTTTCATGACCTGACACTGAAGACCCAAACCATGCATAACTGTCCCAGGGCTCTGCAATCAGCAGCCAAGGAAGTAAACACTGCCTGAAAAGTCAAAGGCAAGAGCCAGGTAGGACTGAAGAGGTCCCAGAGACACTGGCCAAAGGTAGCTCTGAGGCGAGTTCCGAGGACACCCAGATACCAAGGTAGACTCAGCATGCTGCAGACCCAGCAAGCACTCTGCTCTCCCCACAGTCCCCTTTCTAGGGCCCGCCCAAGAGACCAGCCAATCAAAAGACCCTCATCAGGCCCTGAGGATCCCATTTGGTCCACAGACAAGCACGTGATGCAAATAACGTCAGAGCTGTTCCCTAGGAACCTCTGAGATAACGTCACCTTTCCTTCATCAGGTGTGAACAGCAAGATCACACAGAGGCACCAATGAAGTGTCTGGCAGCAAGCATGGAGGGTGGCTGGGCAGCATGCCCGACAGAGAGAGGCAGCAGACGGCAGAGATGTTTTGGAGTCGATTTGAAGTAAGACTTCTCTAGGAAAACTGACCTGTGTTTGCAACTGTGAACCTCTTTACACCGAGTCTCCTTTTTCCTGCTGGAGACTGGTTTTGTCAAAACTTCTCATGCTATGCAGTTTGCCAAAATTAACAATTGTGTTGACACGGAGTCAGCCGTGTGCTATTTCTGGGGTAGAGTGGCATTTAAAAGGGCACTGTGGCACCAGGGGACCTAGACTTTGCTGGCAGATACCACCAGCAAGCCTGTCCTCGGTGGACAGCTCACAGACTCTCACCCGACCAAGTGGACACCACTGTCCTGAGTTATTTATGAGAAAACGTCTCTTGTGATGGACGTAACAGTCGCAGGACCAGGGCTCAGGGCCTTGCTTTCGGTAAGCCCTGATTTCTAGTCAAATTCCCGACAAAAATATGGGACAATGTGTTCTGAGTTCCAGACAACCAAGCAAAAAACACATTTTGTCCTGCCAGGTCGTCAGAGGCAAGAACCCAACAGCCGCCATGTTCTGGTTCTGCAGCCTTCCTTTCCTGCCCAGAACCAAGGAGCACACTTTCCTCCAATGGCCTCTTTGAAGTTCTAGTAGCAACTGCAGTCTCCTTCATTGTTCTAAGAGGATACGACCTGGTCCTCACAAGGCTCCTGCGCTGTGGGTGGAGTCACCAACTGTACCCCACATGAAGTCGGGTCAGTGTTATCTCCAGGGATCGGGTTGGGAGCCAGAGTCACTGCAGAGACCGCTGAACTGACTTCCGCCCTGTTACATCAACCTACTAGCAAGCACATAATCCTCAGGATTACAGATAATCCTCATTAAAAAGTTATGATGTGTTTACAATCACTTGGTTTCAAGTAACATGGTAAAATGCATGTTGAAAAATGTAAGCAGCTAGCTTTCCAAACAACTCAGATTTTATTAGTGTTGTACGGACCCACCCATTCCCCAGCTGGGACATTAAACAGGACCCAAGAACAATTTTAGAAATAAGTCCTAACATCTGTGGAGCATTGGTAGCTAACAAACGTTTTTCAAAAGTTTACTGGATTTGGAAATAGTTTCCGGAGCTGACAGCTTAAATGTACTTCACGGCCTCAGAAAAATCAGGCTGTGTGTTTACCTCCCAGCCTGTTTCTAAGAGACTAAGTAAACACTCATTAACAAAGCATCTGAGACCATGTGCTTGTGGGAGCCGGGACACATCTGCTAGGAGAGGTTCTGGCCGGGCCTGAGGCAGGGATATGGCAAGACTGACACTTGGGGCCGCAGCCGCAGGCTCTTGTGGGAATTACGTGATCACCAGAATGCTTAGCCTGTAGCCTGTGATGTCAGCAGCTGCACAAAAGTCAGCACAGACCTGTGCAGGGAGTGCCATGGAAAGGAGCCCTGGAGCCCTGTGCCGCCTGGAGGCCCTGGCCCAGTCCTGCACTGGGAGGCCACGTGGCAGCCCACCCCTGCAGCCTATTCTTTGCTATAAGTTCTCCATGGCAAGGTGAGTTCCGGGACGCCCGAGTTTTATATTGGGCAGCTGAGATACCCATGCTGCCCCAGGGACACCCACGGACACACAATGATCTCCTGTGGGTGGACTTTTCTACCCTCGCCTGACCGAGCGCCTGAGCCCTGGTGTGTAATCAGACACAAAGACCACCACAGAGGTCACACCTGGAGAACAGCAGAGGAGGCAGGGCTGCTACGGAAGCAAGACCAGAGCAGGGACCCTTGGTGGCACCACTTGGGACAAACCTACTCCAGGAGGGTAACGATGAGCTCAAGCGGCTCTCTACAGGCTGCTGTTCAGGGCTGGCCACCTGGCGAGCACTGGCTGCTGCACTTGAGCAGTGAGAGGCTGTAGCAGGCTGGTGGCCAGCTCAGCGTCACAAGACTCATAAGCAGCTGTCACCGGCTGGGAGCCCAGCAGCAGGCAAGCTGGGTCACCGTCAGCGGATCCCTGATAGGTGCAGGCAGGACCTGTCCTTGGTGGCAGTGCAGGAAGGCGCACCTCTGGCTCCAGGTTCCTGCATCCCGGGCCACGTCCAGGTCCCTGGGCACCCCTGTGCACACCCTCTTGTCGGTGGCCTTGGGATCCCCAGATGCAGACAGTCGCCCCCGCGTTCTGGCTCACACTCACCATGCGAGACGTCACACTTGCCAGGTCTCCCTCTGGGTGGGGAGTGGCATGTTCCTCTCCATCAAACTGCCAAGTCTCATCAAACTCTCCTCAAACTGACTCAACTAAACCAACGGCTGCTCTCTGAGAGGCGTTGGCCATGAGGCCCATCTGGCGCCCTTTCTGGTTCAAAAGCTGCCGTCTCCTGCCTCCAGTTTAATCTGAGCTGCCTGGAAGATCACCTGGTTCTCCACATCCGTGGATCCAACCAACCACGGACCAAAAGTGTCCCCGCATCTGCCGGCCTGCACGCGCAGACCAGGCTCTCGTCACTCTCCCTGACATAACGGGTACCATGACTGCCCACCCCACGCTTACACTGCCCGAGGCACCCTAAATCACTTAGGAGCACTGAAAACCACGCTGTGGGAGGCCTGCAAGTTAGATGCACACACCGGGCCACTTTGGAGAGGGGTGAGGGTGTCCGTGGACCATGGGACCTGCGGCGGCCCTGGATACGATCTGCGGCAGATGAGGCAGCTGTGTGATACCCACCCTCGCCTAGCAGTTGTAATTACACTCAGCACCTCACCTTGGTCCTGACCTGTCCTTCCCGGCCATTCGAGCTCTTCCTTCTCCCCATCTGCCTTGGATTCTTCATGTGGGAAAGCAGTCGGGTTTCCCTCCTACCTTCCCCGCTCGCAAGCTCCCTGGGGAAGATCTGCCGCGGATCCTTGCCTACCTTCTTCCACATCGCTTAGTCTGTCCTATGGGTAAAACAACAAGCCCAGGTAGGGCCAGGCTCTAGTGCTTGTGCGCTGCTTTCTACCTCTGGGAAGGAAAACCAGGGGGCCAAGGAGCTCCAAGCTGCCCCTGCACGTGTGCGGCAGATGAGGACAGGACAGGGCCCAGGCTGGAGCATCACCGCTGGAGGAGGCAGGGCCCAGGCAGACTTCCCAGGGCATATCCCCAGCACCAGGCTCCAGCCAGGACCCCCCGGCCACCGCTGAGACAGATGCAGCACAGCCACAGTTTTCTGTCCAAGTATCTCACCATTGGTTCAGCTAGAGTGGGTCGCTGGCACTCAGGAGGAACAAGCAAAGGCCCAGGGCTCAGTCCCTCACTTTTCGGCCTCTGTGATACCTGCAATTGGCACTTTCTTGATGGTGCCGTCATTCAAATCTTACTGCCACCAGGCCACCACGTGGCCTGGGACAGTCTCATTGGTGGCATAAGCAGCCTAAGGGGGTCGGTCGTGTATGCCACTGGTGACTCAGCCAGCAGGAAAGTGTCAAAGGCAGGAAGGTTCATTTCCACTCATGTTTGGGCTATGGTCAACGAGCTTCACACCAGGGAGTGGCTTTCCGGGCCACGCCCCAGGGACTGTCTCCTTTCACCAGGCTCCATCCACGCTACATTTAGCTACAAACTCAGCAATGGGTTAGCACAGTGTGAGATCCACCACCTCCAACAGGCCTGAGGAGGAGCACGGGAGGTTGGGAGTCACCTAGCTTTATGCTGTAACAGTGCACACGCCACAGAAACAAGGACCAGCAAGACAGCCTGGCATCACTGGGGATGTCACAGCCCGGCTCACAAGGAACCAACTGTCTCGATTCCCAGGGCGGTCCACACCCCAGCGCTCCCACATGATACTGCAGAACCGTGTCTCTTAATTCTTGAGCTTCTCTTCAAGGGGAGAGTTAAACACCAAGAGGTGCCATGTGGGGCTGCCAAGGAAAGCCAGATGCACACTGAATACTAAAGCCACTACACAGGGTGAGAACACTGAAACTCCGTGGCCAAGGCATCACCCCGGTCCGCAGCAGCAGCAGCTAATAATAGGATGCTTGCAGCAACAGCGTGATTTTCACCGGGTGCTCTTTCTGGAATGTGAACAGTGGCTGTGAAATTTCCCACAGGAGGCAAAGGTCACTCGTGGGCTGCGTCATTCTTGTGAGGTTCTGCAGCCCACAGTCCCAAGGAGGGGACGACAGTGTAAGGGACAGGTCCAATGGGAGGGCTCTGAGCAGACTCCCATTGACACGTTTGAGCCATCCCATGGAACACGCCTGCCTGAGGTGGGACTGGGCCCTAGACACGTGCACGCAGATCCTCAGCCCCGGCGCCTGCAACGTGACTGTTATCTCCCAACAGGCTCCTTGGAGCTGGAGCTGGAGCTGGAGCTGGCTGAAAGGAGGTCACACAGGCCCGGGGGGCACAGGAGGGAGCCCTGGGCAGCCAAGGCAGGGCTGGGGTGCTGAGCTGATGACCCAAGGGCACCACAACGGCAGGGGCCATCAGACGTCAGGCAGGGCCAGGGCCCGATTCTCCCCCAGACTCCAAAACAACAGATCCAGCTACAAGGTTGGCTTGGGATTTCTAGTCTCCAGAAGTGCGAGAGAATAAACTGCTTCAAATCACCCTGCCTGGGGTAGCCCGGCGGCTTGAGGGCTCTGAGGCACAACCACACATTGCACGTGCGCGCATGCACGCGCGCGCGCACACACACACACACACACTGGGTGGGTGGCAGCCTGTGCAAGTCTGCACGCTCTGCCCCCCATCACCAACTCCCTCCTCAGCTGCCTGTTTTTGTGCTATGTGGCTAATTACAAGTGACATTCAGAACAACATCTGAGGGTGTCCGCTCTCGAGCTGCATTGTTAACATCACCATGATCTGATGAATCCATTCTCTTCCTTGGAAGAAGAAAACATCAAGAAAAAGTGACGCAGGGCAAAGACAACTGTGTCCCCACCAGGGGCGGGCTAAGAGGCCACTGGCCAAAGGACCTCAGCATCCATGGCGGGCTCTGTGCACCAGCACCACTGCCAAGAGACGCCTTCTCCTTACATTGCCCCGGCAACCCACATATCCCGGGTGGGGCAGAACTGGGACAAAGGATCTTTGCCCATTAATTAAATCAGAGGCCTCTGAACAGACCAGAGGGTGAGCAGAAGGACGCCGACAGGCGCAGCTGGGCAGGCGGGTCGTGCAGCCACAGCAACTGCGAACACCAGTCATCTAAAGCAGCGGCCACGCCAGCGAAGGGGATGCTGCGGGGTGGGGGTGCCCGAAGCTCCTTGCTCTGCAGGGTAACAGCCTTACGAAGTGGGGAAATCTGTACAGATGGGGCCTGGTGCAAGGGCCCGGGCAACAGCGGTACTGCCCTGCAAGGGGGTTAGTGTCAACCTTCTGGAACCCTCGTCAGGGTTGCTGTAAACAACAAAATAATCCCATTCCCGCTCTCAGGCTCTGTGTCTCACCACCCAAGCCCTCTTATGTGTTCCTGCCCTGATGGCATCCAACATGAGGCCCCTGCCAGGGATCAAACAAATGGGGCCACCCCAACCTTGAACTTCCGGCCACAAAAGTCTATGAGCTGAATCAGTAAGCCTCCTTTCTTTATAAAGTTTCTAGCCTTGGTTATTTTGGTATAGTAACTAAAACCAGCCTCATAGAGAACAAATCAGAAATAATACTAAGAATCAGAAGAGGCAGATGGCTCATTCAAATGCCAGTCTCCGGACACTGGCCAGGCCCCGTCAGCTCTCTTCAACTGTGACCACTAGCTCCTGAACACCTGAGGTGACTCACGTCGCCCAAGACTCTGCAACACTGTAATTCACATCCCAACTTCGAACATCCTAACATACACCACCTCAATTCAAGTATGCACAGGCAACACATGAGGTTCACTTGTGGGACAAGAAAGAAAGCCCTTGCCAACAGCGGCTGGCCAGACAGACTTCAGGAGAGGGAGGGAGGCACAGGGAACTGTGGTTTTTCTCATTTACTTCTTTTCCAGGCAGCCCCAGCTCCCTCCGCCTTGGGATGGACTCAAGGCTACAGGTACAGGACGCTCTGGAAAGTCACCGCTGTTAGGAAGAGGAGGCACAGGTGACAGCAACAGAACACAGCTGGAAGGGCTGAGGGCTTGTGGGGTACCCTTGGGGACCTGATGCACCCCTTGGGGCATGCTGGGCATGGTGCTGGTCTCAGCTTCCTCTGGTTGGGGTCAAGAGATAAGAGGGCAGGTGGCTGGGGGAGCCCAAAGGTTGAAGCCAAGAATTCAAACAGTCCCTCCCAGACCTTAGAGACTACTGCCAGGGGCCTCTGGACAGTGGAGACCCAGCCTACAGATGAAGAAAAGGATCTTGCAAAACTATTTCGTAAAACCTTTGAAATCTGAGTTTCCTGAGAAGTGTCACTTAAAAGAACCCAGGAAGCGGGGTTGTCAGGGATCACGGTCAGGCTACCCCACGGGGTGCAGGTTTTGCTGCTGTGTGCACACTCGACATCAACGGCCCTTGCTATACACGGCCCACGAGCCGGTGCTGCACAATCGCAGCGGGTACCAATACGACGGGACAAGCAGAGCCCCCGAGGGAAAGGGCGGAAGACGAAGGAGGGGCTAACTGGCAACAGGAGGACGGCGCAGCCGAGCCAGGCATGGTCCTGGCTCTTCCTCCAGCAGGACTCCCACCTGCTCTGACACAGGGTGACAGCAGCACACTCAGGACCACACCTGGACTGCCGGAGGCACAGGCCGAAGCGCCCAAAGGGCACTGAAGGTGCATCTCCTCAGAACAGAAGGTGTGCGTCTCCCACACGCTGGCTCTGCAGCAGGCCCTGGGCCTCTGATTTCACTGTTTCTCCGATGTGAGCCCCAAGAAGCGAGTGAAAACCCCAGACCACAGAGGGCAGGACTGTCAAGGTACAAGCAGGCTGGGTGGCTCACACTCACACTCAGACGCCCAGGAGTACACACGTGCCCAGCCCGGGGACAGGTCCCAGAGAGGAGCAGGAAGGTGCCTGGGCAGCGCGGCTCTTCCTACTCCTCCACACCCCGCGGCACCGAGCGCCTGATGCTGCTCTCTGCACAGCCTGGCTTCCCCGCCCCTGCGAGCCCCACACACAAGCCTTGGCTTTGATTCTCCTCAGGGGCAGCACCTAAACAGCAAGCCTGGAGCCCCTGACACGAGGTGGGCAGAACGTGACTGCGAAATTCTGCAGCAGGTGCAGGGGCCCTGGGCGGAGCCCCTCGGAACTCTCCTCTCTGAACGGACCCACAGTAGCCAGGACACGAGTTAAGTACTAGAACAGGTTACGGGGACACATGAAGCTACTTACAACTACTACTCGAAAGACATCTAAGGGACAAAACAGGGTGGAATGGTGAACTTAAAAAAAAAAGGTAAAAATGAAACAAAATAGGATGAGACACAGAACAAAGAGGGAAGGGAAGGCTACAGTACAGCGGTGTCTCTCCTCTCTCCACAACAAGACAAGCGCTGCCATGAGGAAAGTGCATAGTTACCTGCATCCATATCTGCAAAGAATGGAACAGCCAGTAAGAAAAAGAAGGAACCAGAAATTCAGTGTCTCAGAGTTGGATTGAAACCATTACACGGAGAGAAAATATAATTTAGACAACTACCTGTGAACTACACCTGGACTAAGAAACTGCATGGCTTCCTAGCATTAATATCATTATATTTAAGGCAAAAAATAAAACATGGATATGTTAACGGAAGAAGCAAATGTCTAATGACAAAAGAAATACCTAACTCACATGCAAAATGATTATTAAATGTTCATAATATAATATAAAAGGGTAACATACTCAAACATATGGTGGTGATAACCTGGAATTCTCATCTAAAAAAGTTGCTGCCTACAGCTAAGCAACATTATATATAAATGCAATAGCCAATCTGGGAAACGTCACTCAATATTTAGGAGTAACAGTGGACTAACACTGGAAGGGACAGAACCATCAGACAGGGAATAAACTCAACAGCACTTCATGGTTCTACTCTTTTGTTCCAAATGCCAGGGGGAGTAAAAATGGTTTGTTAAAGTTCTTACAGAACCACACTACGCTAAAAGATTTTTACTGCTTGGTTATGTTTCATTACTTTCTCGGTATATATGATACCTCAAAGCAATGATTTAGGGTATGCTAATGAAAGATTTAAAAGCCTACGCTCTCCTAAGCTGCAACTCGCGGCCCACCCTGCAGCATACCTTCCGGAGACTCCTCCTGGACGTACGTGCCCGTCAGGTACCGGTGCACCAGGGCCGACTTGCCGCTGGCCAAGTTACCCACAATTCCCTGCAGCAAAGAAACAGACAAAAGGTCAGGGTCATTACATCACTCGGTCTGGGGCATTCTGCACATGAACAGTGAAAATATCCAGCGAGCCCAAATACAATCATGATCGAATGTGCGCTCCATGGCCAACAATGCGCTCATTAAATCCTGCAGGAATCCAACACTTCACTTCCAGCTAGGCAGGCATCAGCCTCCAGAATGGCGTGGAAACAAAGTCTGTTGCTCATGAGCCGCCCAGCTGAGGGCCTCCCCTTACAGCAGCCCACGCAGGCCGGGACACCCGTCCGATGCCAGGGCCACAACCAGGGGCCCCCCACACCCTGCTGGCCCTCTGCTCCTAAGGTAACACTGAGAAGATGGAGCTGTGTCCTCCCTCCAAAGCCAACAGTCCAGCCTATACGGTTCAAGGCTCAGTCCTACTGGTCTTGCTGTCCACCCCAGCACCGACTGAGAGGAGGGAGAAAAGAACGGATGAGCAGAGCGCGAGCCTGCCCTCTGATGAGGGGATTGACACCGAGCTGGGCCACGAGGACAGACCTGCAGAGAGCCACCTCCCCTCCGGGTGCGACTTCTGTCACTGCACCTGCGGCCTCTGTAACTTGCGAACAGCTACCTAGTAATTATTCTTCCGCTCAAGGGCAAGTGCTGTTTGTCAACTTCATGCTGAGAAAATCCAAAACAATATGCCACAGAACTGAAATTGTAATTAAGACTGGAGTCTACCCCAGGGAGGAAAGGGCTCCATCCAAGTTGAGCCGGGGCGGCCTGCACGTGTTGGGCAGAGCAGCCTTCCCGTTCTCTTTCGCAGGCTGACGGGCGCAGTGGCCGGCTCGGCCCGCAGCAGGTCACTGGTCCCTGCTGGGTGGGGCGGTCTTTGGCGTGCATGGCCATCTCGGAGACATTACAGGAGGGACCTTCATTTGAAACCATTAGGAAGCAACGGCTGACTGTCAGGAGGACACAGCAGCGGTGGGACAGCGTACAGGCTCTGACACTCTGCGGGGAAGCCGAGGCCTGGCTGCGCTGCACACTAGCCGGGGGTGGGGAATCAAGCCAGTCTGGGCCAAAGGGCTTTGTGGGGAGTAATGAAGCACCTGTGCCTCAACAGAGCTGCGCGCCAGAAAGCAGGGGCTCAGTACCCTTGACCCCACATTGTATGTGCGGGCTCTGGGTGGTCTGAGCATCCTCCCATCATGGGAGGGAAAAGCAAGGGCCTGGTGTTCTGCGCCTCCACACCTACCTGGTAACCGGGAGTTTCCTGGGAAGCAAACGGAGTCTTTGAGCCCAGCTCCCAGGTCAAGAGAAACACACAGGCAAGAGTGCACGCATCACCAGCAGGGCCCCAGTGCAGGGAGGCGGCCAAGGCCCGCCTACGCTTCCCACTCAGGCAGAAGCATGAAGCGGGTGCTGCCTGGTACGGACCTGTGGCCCCAGAACGCACTAACTGGCTGCTGAGGATCTGATCCCAGCACAACTTCACAAAGCCCAGGCTTGGTACTACCCTGTCACAAGGCCAGCACACACTGCACTGTATTCTTTGACACACATCTTCAGATGCCCGAAGATTCGCTACAGATATGGCATAAAGGGCCCATTGGAAGCCTGCAGTTACATCACTCACGGCTGTGCCCCAGAAGCAGGGCCATGGGCCCTAAGGCGCTGACTTAAAGGGCCACCTGTCTTGGGGCCTGCTCGAGGGTGGCAGACAATCACAGCCCTGTGAGTGCTTCCAGGCTGCCTGACAAGACAAAGGGTGCTTCTTAGGGCCCGAGCAGCGTCGGCACACAAGAGATCCGCAGAGGTACCAAGGAGGATGTGTGTCCTGACACTGTCCCCCATGGAGACCCCAGGCCACAGCCGTGCTAGCTGTCCCATCAGGTGACCAGCGACTGAGGCTCCTCCTGCAGCCAGGGACCAGCACCTGGTCCATGACACAGAGTCAACCCTGGCCATGAACTGTGGCCCACATTGAGGCCCTGCTCACGTAACCACCCCCAGGCCTGGACTGTGGACTCTAGACAGCCACATGCTTCACAAAGGCCAGTGGAAAATGGGATTTGGTAAGCGAAAGCCTTCGACTATGGGCTGGCAAGGGAACACACAGATCTCTGGAGTGGGCTCTCAGGAGGAGGGGCCCTTCCTCATTGTCACAGTCTGATGACTAACTCCGATATGTCGACTTCGCCAGTGTTAAGGTGTGTGTCTAGGTGGCCCCCTAAAGCCTCGTGCAGCCATAGGGTGGCTTCTAGTCTGTGACTGATTCGTGGCCTAACTCAGGGATGCCAGATGTAAGTGTTGCACCAGCCAGGGGCGGCGGCAGCCTGTGCACAGCGTGAGGGAGAAGAGGCCTGCTCTGCTGCTCCTCCCTCTTGCTCTAGCTGCTCTTGCTGTTGTCCACCGCCCTGAGCTGCTGCCCTCTGCCACTGCCACTCTGCCTTGGAGCCTTCCCAGTATGGACTAAAACCTCCAAAACCTGGCAGCTCAACAAATCTTTCTCTCTTAACTTTGGCCACCAGGTATTTTGTCTCAGTGACGAGAGAAAAGTACCTGCAACCAGATTAAGACAAACCTAGCAGGCTGGCGGCCTATGCTCCCTGGGGTGTCTGGTGGCAGGGTATCATGGGAGGTGGCCCTGGGGTGCAGGGCTGGCCTGCTGTGCCCGTGCAGCTGCTCCCCGTTCTGCTGCTGGGCAGCCGTGCCGACAGGCCACTCTCCCCTGCTGCGTCCGTCTGCCTGATGCTCCCGTGCTGAGGCCAGCTGACTGCTGACTGAACGCCTCAGAACCATAAGATAAACCTGCTGCCCTCTACGTGTGGAGCAGGTTGTGTCCAGCAAGAGGAAAACTGACTAATGGCCCACAACACCTCAGCCCTGTGTTGCTTCATCTTAAACGTAGACTTCAAACTCAGGTTCTCAGCCACAAAAGGCACACTGTAGTTCTCGACAGCCACGTGGGGCCTGAGGCTGCCGTGGCAGTCAGGGTGGGCACATGGCTGCCCGGAAGTCAGCACTGGGGAGGCCTGGGCTTCCACGCCTGATCAGATGGGTACTTTGAGGGGAGAACAGACACCTACTGGCAGGTGCCACAGAAAAGGTAGCAAGGGGCAGAGGTGAAGACCACAAGGAGGCGCCCAGGGATGGCACATGGGACAGGAGAGGGAACCCAGGTTCTGGTCACAGGCCTTGCCTACACAATGGTCTTTATTTCTTAAATTTGAAAGCATGCATTTTGGTGCCAACACCTCCTCTATGCTCTCCTAAAGATCTGAGTGTTCCTATTGCTGTATTTCTTATCTGAGACTAAGAACCCAGAAGGGCCCTGTCTCCACCTTGTCCCATCCTTTAAGCACCCAAGAAAGTTGTGGTCAGTAAGAAGGGCCTGGGGGCTTGGAAGAAGGCAGCCAATGCAACAGGGAGAGAAGGCACCTGCAAGAGCCACGCCAGGAATGTGCCTGCCACTGCCTGCTGCAGGGCTGGACTGCCCTTCTCAGTCAGAGACTATCATGTTACAGGCCACGCTGTAGGTGCGCGCACGCGCACATCCACAGGCCTGTATCCTGTGACTGAGTGAGTTTATGGTCCTACTCTTCTCATTGCTGAGATGAATACCAGACACCCAAGGCTGGAGGTGGAAAAGTTCATTTGGCTCACAGTTTGTAGAGATTTCAGCTCAGTCAGTTGGCTCCAACGCTGGGTGGCCTGGCAGGGTGGCCTCGCAGAGCGGAAGTGGTCCAGAGCAAGCAGGTGGGCGAGAGCCAGCAAGGGAGTAGCCTCTTTCTGCCCCTTTCATGTTCTATCTGGGCTACTGGGATCACGGAAGTACCAAGCCCATCAGTGGGCGGATTCGGTAACCACACCCCCTTCATAACCCAGCACCACGTGCTGAGGTCCAGGCGCTTCTAAGAAAGCCCCTCTATCACGGTAGATGGCTTGCAGGGGACATGGAGATTCAGCCACAGTAATTATTTAAGAAATGAACTTGCCCCTTCCATCCCCACTGGACTATATGATGTGAGTGGGGCAGGCCTCAAGGGCGACCACGACAAGCCTCTGCCACATACGCCCATCATGCCTGCCACGCTCCACTGTCAACTTGATTCGGTGGAGAAACGCCTAGGAAACCCAGCCAGCACACTTCTGGCACGGCTGTGGGTGTCTCTAGAGACGGTCAGATCTAACTTCATTATCCGATCAATTCGCCAATGGGACCAGAAGGTGATGGCATTATTGGGAGTCGCTGGGGAGACAGGGCCTCGTGGACAAGAGCAGAGCACAGGGAACAGGCCTGGACGTGGCGCCTGGTCCCCAGCCCTTCCTCCCTCCTGGGCATCATGAGCTGAAGGCTGTGCTGTGGAACTACATCCCCCCACTATTCTGTTGTACTCCCCTTCAGCCACAGCAGCAGGACCCACTGGCCATGGAAGGCACCTCTGAATCGGTAAGCCAGCATAAACCCTCCTAAGTTACTCGCCTCAGGTATCTCATCGCGGCTGCACAGGCACACAAGCCTTTCACTGCACCAAAAGGGTAGCACTTATAATAAAACACAAAACTCTTTAATTTTATGCCAATGTTTCATAATACAGTAAAGTCAACTTCTTAAGAATAGCAAAGCTTACAGGCTCACTACGGAGATCCTTGTGACACCCTGCCAGGAACAAATAAATCTATGGTGGTGTGTGCACGGGAAGGAGAGAGAGGTGCCAGCGGCCTTGCACCACACCCAGAGCACCATCCTCTGGATCGAAGTGGGGGCTGGGGCTGGCCCTGGGACAAGGACATTCAGGGTGCCAGCCTCCAATCGCTAGGGGCAAGTGACCATTCCCAGGATACTCCAGGATGCATGCCTCGCCTCTGGGCCCCAGGGATGGAGCTCAGCCCAGGTGAGGGTTCATGTCCCCTGGAGGAGCCCCCTTCCTTCCCACAGGCAGGACAGAGCACCAAGGCCAGAAGGAGCCACTCACCACTTTGAGCTCTGGCACCGATCGACTCAACGTCCATTCCTGGCTATTCACAAAGGCATCTGCAAAAGAGGAGGGAGAAAGCAGTTCAGGTTACGACTCTCTCAAGAGTGAGTCCAGGGCCCCCCACATCATGGTCAAGACACTGCTGACCAGACCTCTGGGTACCTGACCTCCCCAGGAACACCCCAACCAGCCCAAGTTTGAGCAGTTCAGCCTGCGGGCACCAGGCGCTTGGATCCCAAACGTGGGTCTGCAGTGCAGCCCCAGGGCCAGCACCTCGGTACAGGTCTCTGCACCTGCTCCGTCTTCCCCACTCAGCTCCCAGCAGGTCCTTCTGGTGACCAAGACGCGACACCATCCTAACAGCATTGCCCATGGGGTAGAGATGTTTCCACATCCTAGAACTGAGCCTGAACCAATCAAATGTGGTTCTTGAGGCCGGCAAGATAGCTCAGCGGTCTAAAGTGCCTGCTTAGACAATTGCAGAGATTGCGATTTGATCCCTGGCACCACAGGCTGTGCCAGTCCTACTCCCAGGGCAGGCTGAGCCAGCCATAACATAAAGCTTAAAAAAGAAGTTTTAAATAATAAAAAAATGTTGTTCTTTATTCAGTGCGCTAAGATTGTCACAGTGCTCTGAAACTCCACCAAGGGGAGAGATTTTTGAGCAGCTGGGCTAGGCTGGGCTGGGTTGGCCAGGAGCACGCAGTCTACAGGACATGAGCAAGCGGTGTGGGTAGGCAGCCAGACTGCGGGCCAGATGCTACTGATCCTGAAAGTTGGGGCAGGAGACCCCAGCCCAAGGGAAGGGTAGCTGGGAAGCTTGAGAGGGTCTGCTTGGCAGTACGAAGCCAAAGATGCAAGGCCGAGGGGTGATCTGCAGTGAAGCCAGCAGGGCCGTGTCAGGCAGCAGAGATGCTGAGCTCTTGGGGAGCGAGGTGTCCGCCTGCCCAGTCAGCTGATGGGTCGGCATGGGCTGGTGTGCAGGAGCTCGGAGAGGAAACCCTGAGGAGGATGTCTGGGTGGGGAGAAGACACCCTGGACAGAAACCCCCAGGCCACTCTCCCTGCACACAGGCAGGCAAGATGGGAGCTTAAACTTGGGTGCTATGGTTGGTATCTAGTTGTCCCCACAAAGCCTCACGTAAATCATGGGGCTGTCAAGTGCAAGGCTCCAGGGGTGGGGCCAGAGGACCAGGGCTGGCCCAAGGCTGAGTGGAACAGGGCAGAGAGCATCCAGTTCATGGCAGCAGAACAGCAACAAAACAGAGGCAACAGACCAACCAGGGCACAGAGAGCAACAGCCAGCATCTGTCTCTCTGTTTCTCTTTATATTACATTCAGGCTCTTGCCTCAACCTATCCGCCTTAGGCCACACCCATAATATCATTCGTACTAAAACACATAATCCCAGTGGATCATGACTCAAGTCTCAGACTCTAGAAGTCCCTGCCCCATGATTGCATGAGACTTTGGGGGGACAACTAGACATAAACCATAACAACGGCCTCACAAAACAGAACCCACAGGAGGAAGGGAGGGTGCAGGACGACAGAAGGCACATGACAAGCACACTCCCCAGTGCACCAGGGGCCCAGGCTCAGCCACCTGCCACTGTAGGTCTAACGAAGCCTGGCCCCGGGGAAGCAAACCTGGGTAAACCTGCACCTAAGTCCTCACCAGTCAATAAAAGGGACGGAGCCTCAACACACAGACTGCGCCCCAACACCCCAAGCTCTGCATGGTGATAAGAGCAAGGTGCACACCAGAGACGGTCGGGACCCTCGTGCTCGGCAGTGTGTAGTGTGCGCACATGTGAAGCACATGCGTGTGTTCCGGCTGAGACTTCCTGGGAAGTTGAAGCACTCAGCAGTTGCCGACTTACATTTAGGGACGAGGTGACAAACTTCCTTTCACGGTTTTCCTTTGGGTAACCTTTGTATTTTACCTATATGGCTTCTCAAGTCACCCTTACCGGTAAAACAAGGACCCAAACGCTCACAGCTCACTGCACTGTGATGCTTAAACACGCTCCACACCATCAGATTACAATATATATGTACAGAGGCATATTATAAATATATTAAGAATATTCTCCATGAATTAAGCCAGGTGCCATCGAACACAGATGCACACATAAGTACAGGAACACTGCGGCATCTCGGTCCTTCCGCATGCTTCCTCAGTCACGTGGAATACACTTTTGTTTATGGCAGCTATATTAATAAGACAAATGCCTGACACAGAAACACACTGTAAATAAATCCGTTTATTTCCAAGACTGTCACCAACTACACCCCTGCCCTTGGGGGAGACTGGCCCTCAGGAGGACGCTCAGACAGGAGTCTCTGGTGACAGAGGCAGTGGTAGTGTGGCGTTTGCGTGTTCACAGCATCACACGATGAAGGGCAGGGCCCAGTGCAGGCTGGCTGCCCCACCCCATTCTGAACCCAGCTGCTGTAACAAGGAAGGGCCCACCTGCTCCCGGGACACGCCTGGGCATGAACGGTGGCCACAGCTGGCCAGCTGCACATGGCCGGCCCGACTGCAAAGCCACAGAAGGTGGCCCTCAGGCCCCAAAGCCATCCAGCCTGCCTTCAAGTCCCCAGCAGGAGTGAACCCAGAAGATGCCTCCTAGGCACAGGTGTCACTGCTGCTGGATGGGTTAACACCAGACACAGCCCACCACTGCTTGACCGCCTCTAGTCCCCTGAGCAAATGGGAATGTCCTACATGGCTGGCGGGTGCCACAGCAGGGCTGCGGGCCACCTGCTGGCTCCACGGGCACCACCAGCATGGGGTGGGAAAGGCGACATTCCATTATTTCCACCCACTTGCACTGCTGATTACAATTGTGCTTGTCTTTGTCTGGTGCCAGCCAGCTCATCGATGACCCTGCTGCTGAGCCCTGGCCTTGTTCTATCAGAATGTGAAGTTCTCCAGGTTCAGAGGCACCGAGTGACGGGAAACCCTTCGCCACAGCACTTGAATCCCACCCTCTGGCTTCATTCATTGGAGAGACAGGAAAGCCAGATACTGAACGCTGGAAGATGCACTCTCCATTGAAAGTAAATAAATACTCAGTTCTGGTTTTATGGACCAAGGAACCACAACACCAGAGGTGGAAGGAAAACACCCAAGCCCTGCTGTGGAACTCATTGTGGGCATAGCCCAGTACCACTTGGCAATTTAAGAAATCAAGTCAGGGGGCCCAAACCACAGAACCAGACCTCGCCCAAGAAGGGGACAAGGGTCAGAGGCTGCGCACACTTGGAGACGGGAAAGAAGAGAGCAAGAAGCAGGCACAGGGTCCGAGGTGCCGTGCGCAGGGTGTCATGGTCCACCCGTGCTCCACTACACAGCAATGTCCTTGCCCCCTGCCGCACTGGATGGGCTAGGGGAGCGGCCGTGGTGCTGGGTGCAGACCCGGTCTGCACGTGAGCAGAGCAAGCACCCTCGCCAGGCCCCATCCCCCATCCTTGGCTCCCTGCTACACAGTCTGTGTGTTCAAGGGGGAGTGCTGCACCCCAAACACCAGGCTGGGTGTGTGACCAGCACCCTGAGCCTCTGCACAACAGCTGCTCCCAGAGGGGCCGTGCAGAGCAGGGAAGTCATGCACCACCACAAGGGCCACCAATCTGGACCTGCAGGGGCTCTGTGGACTCCACGTGCTCTAGGGGAGACCGAGGCCAAATGCCCTAAACTTACAACTGGCCCCTCCTCCCCCCTTCAACAGGCAGATCTCCCTTGGCTGTTACAAAGGAAGCCAAAGGCCTTGGACTGTCCCCTGTGGAGAGGGGCAGAGACCTACGGAGTGGGTTCAGCTAACAGATCTGACGGGCAGAAAGTCAGACGTGGGGAAAACAGCACAGACCAACACAGAAAGCAGTGGGAATCGCCCTGCGGGGCTCCAGGTCAGCCTCCCAGGGCGCCACACCGTCCTCTCCTGCTGCTGGCAGAAGTAGCAGGAGACGGAGGTGTCTCGAGATATAGTCCTTACCCGTGGGTCTCACCCTGAAGTCCTGGCCCTGTCCTCTGAGCATGCACTGCTTTCCTAGCCCCTCAGGAGGCAGAGCGCGGATAGGCAGCCAGCTGAGCCTTTGGCACAGGGCCACCCCTGTCCCATAGCCCGGGGGACAAGAGCCACAGAACCAAATGTGCACCTACACTGATGGATGACAGAACAGACCCCTAACCCTGCAGGCCGAGAATGGCAGCAAAGCAAAACCAAATGCCAACAAGCAGGGGTTGCCTGCACACCCAGGAGAGCCGCTTGAGTCCGGGGCCTGGGCTTCATTAAAATCCCCCAGTTCCCTGCATGCCCCGCTGACAACCTTCCCAGGGCAATGACGGGTGCTGCTTGAGGCCCGGGGGGTCTGTGGCTCTTAGCCTAAGCCAGCTACTTCTAGATCTACTCACAGCAGAGCCACACACCTTCCAGGGAAACTGGAGAACCTCGGTATGCTAGAGAACATACATGCTCCAGTCTAAATTCTCTAGAAATCCCCCTTGGACCAAAGAGCAGAAGCATGATGAGTTACACCACGGGGACACACGGCCGACCCCAAATGCTCCACCACCTACATCCTTGCAGCCCAGTGAGAAGACTGCGGTCACCCAACTCCTGCACCCCTGGCGTGTGCAGCCGGGCTGGGTGACACAGCTCTGCGCCGGACACAGCCTGCTCTCCCTGTACCGAAGCCTCACAGAACTTCGTCCACCTCCTGTATTTGATGCCCCAGAAGCCAACATGCCACACACCTGCCACTCCAGCATGTTGGGGTGCTGAGGCAGGAGGATCATGGGCCAGGCCCTGCCTGGACAATTCAGCAGCTAGGCAAAGTGGCTCAGTGTAAAGGCCCTGGGCTCAACTCCCAGGGAGACAAAAATTAAAGCCTTGGAATTGGTAAGATTTTTCAGAATGTGAAATTTTTATCTATGTTTTTGGTACTGGGAATTAAACTCAAGACCTCACCTTTGCCAGGCAGGCACTTGTATGTTCCAGGCCCTCCGAGTGGGAAACTTTGTATCTCGATCTCTAGCACCTCCTTCCCACAGCAGGAGTTTATCACCTTCTGGTTCCAGGAGTAACTAGAACAAGTGGCTAAAATCTACAGCTGCCAGAGCCACGAAGGAATCCCTCTCATGGGGTCAGCTGTACCGGAACTGCCTTCTGGCTCACTTTAAGCCAAATATAAAGAGTTTCACAGAAGTGACCAGGAATCAACCGGCACAAACTACAATGTGTCTATCAGGGCCAGTGTGACTAGCACTGGTGGGGGGGCTTATACCAAATAGCAAGATGTATGTGTGTGTGTGTGTGTGTGTGTTTGTGTGTGTGTGTGTGTGTGTGTGTGTG
>PVKN010006368.1:0-28645 GCA_004027915.1 Capromys pilorides
TCACAGTATTTTTTTTTTTTTTTACTTTTGTGGAACCAGGGTTCAAACTCATGACCTTACACTTGCCAGGCAGGCACTTGTGTCACAGAACTATCTCCTGGCCCTTTTCACTGTATTATGCCTTTCAGATTTTATTAACTCTTTCAGGTTCTTACACTGGGGAGACAATACAGTGTTTACATATGTGGCTCTGATTTATTTCACTTTATGAGCATGGTCTGTCTCCCTTTGCCCATTTTTAATGAGATTTGGCTGAGTGTGGTGCGCATACCTATAGTCTTAGCACATGGGAGCCTGAGGCAGGAGGACTGCTGCAAGTTTGAGGCCGGCTTGCACTACATAGCTAGACCCTGCCTCAAAAAACAAAACAAAACAAAATCATTCTGGTATGTGTGTATTGGTTGACTGAAGTTTATATATTCTGGATATTGACAGTGTACCAGGTGTATTTGAAATATTTTCCTCTATAACCACTGTTAAGAGTCCTTTGAAGTACAGACATTTTAAATTTTCATGGAAGTCCCACTTCTTTCCTTTGTTATCTGTGGTTTGGATGTCATAACCAAGGAGTCATAGCCAAATCTAGTATCCAAAAGGCCTCTCCTCTGCACCATTTTCTTCTAAGATTTTATGTTTTAGCTCTCACATTTACATATTTGATTCACTTTGACCTAATTCTGCATATAGTGTTTGTTGAGAGGCCAGCTTTATTCTTTTGGGTGTGGATATCCAGTTTCCCCAGCACTGTTTGTTGAAAATATTACACTGTCACCTACTGAATAGTCTGAGCACTTTTTGCTATAGATCAAAGGTCATTCAACTAGGTCTGAATTGGTATTTTTTTGAGAGTTCATTTCTAGACTGATGATGTATTGAACATTAGCTAACACTGGGTCTCTCACACACATGGCTGTCCCTGTGCTTCCAGTCATTATTCCAGCATTTGGGCGGTTCCTTTTCTTTCCTGTTTCCTAAAGCCAACATGGTATAAGGTGGATTGAGTCAAATGCTTTTTCTCAACTCTGGGTGTAAAAATAGTCTTTTTGCTGCATCTAACTGAATGGAAAGTGGCTAACAATGAGCAGCTATTAGTATTCTAACTTAAAGTGAACTGGGGTGCAGCTCAGTGTGCTTAGCATGCATAAGGCCATGGGTTCTATCCCTAGCACCACAGAAAATGAAACCAAACATAATTAGTTTTTGTTTTCTATCCCTGTCCCTCTTTCCCTTCTTCACAACATGGACCCCCTTAACCACTTAACAGTTTACCCCGGGTGTCACTCGGGCAGCACGTTTGCTTCTGTAGTGACTACCCCACACGTCACTCTGGCAAGTGTCATTTCAGTGAGTTGATTGTTGTATTGAATAAGTTTGATGCAGTTATTATTTTTATATTTCCTGTTTTAAAAATTAATAAAATGTGCAGCTTTCGGCCATCCTGTATTTAAATAATCAGTCTGGTAAGTGGTCAATGCATTTCATCCTCTGTAACCCACGGCTTTGTCTGGTTTGTTGACAGGTTCTGAGAATTTCCCCTCATCCCAGCTGTGTGGATAGTGCCACACGCTGCCCCAAACAACAACGGCTCTTGTTTGCATTCTCCAGTGTTTCTTTTGTCACAGAGTCTGGCAGAGCCACAGCTCTTCCAGCGTCAGCCCTGAGCTGAGTGAAGAACGTGAAGCAGACATGGTGAAGATGACCAAGTCCAAAACTTTCCAAGCCTATCTGCCGAGCTGTCACCGAACGTATAGCTGTATCCACTGCAGAGCCCACCTGGCCAATCACGATGAGCTGATCTCTAAGGCAAGTGGTTTGCGAGCTGGAACTGGTGAGATGCCCTTTGCACAGTGATCCTTTGCCCTTATGATTCTCGCCAAGTAGATGAATTTTTGATCATCATGAAGTTCCTGAAAGCTTTATATATCCACGTGGCTAGGCTTAGTCTTGGTGATTTTGGCATGAGGGTCACAAGGTTGGCAAATGAGGACTCCTGGAAATCATGAAGAGCAAAATAAGTCCATGCCCTGGTGTGCTGTGCTGGCCCCATTCCTGGGGCGTATTGAGACTGGGCATGGTAGCGTGCACCTGTAATCCTAGCACTTGAGAGGCTGAAAACAGGAGGATCACTATGAGTCTGATCTATGTAATGAGACCCTGTAGACCCTGTCCTAATTACAGAAAAAAAAAAAAAAAGATCATGATTTGTCAGAGCAGAGTCAGTATTCTAACTTGAAAGTGAACTGGGGTGCAGTTCAATGATACAGCATATGCCTAGGGTGCATAGGACCATGGGTTCAGAGAACATTCTAGAAGCACAAGAAATAAAAAAAGGCTGTAGCAGTTGTTTAATAAGAATTGAGAAGCTGAGGGCTGTAGCTCAGTGGCATAGTACCTGCCTGGCAAGCACAAAGCTCTGAGTTTGATTTCTAGTACCCAAAAACCAAAAAGAATTGAGAAAGTCATGTTTTTACAATATTGAGGATTAAATCAAAGCCTTTGCACAGGCCAGGCAAGGGCTCTGTCACGGAACTACGCCTTCAGCCCAAGAACTTTTTTAAAACTCAGAAGAGTTAAGAAGGAAAAAAGTCAGGCATGGTACAAAACCTATAATCCCTGCACTGAGAGAGGCTGAGACAGGAGCATCACAAGTTTTGAGTCTTAATTTCGGAACTTAGTCTCTCATTTGGACATGTTAGCATCACCACAGTCCTCACCTGCCCTGCTCCATCACTGACCCACACTGACCCACAACCCCCTGCCCACTCTCCCAAACCACTTGAAAGTCCTTTTAGGACACTACAATTTCATTGAGTCTCTTCTTCGGCTTATTTTAACTAGAAGAACATTTATCTATCTTTGAACATTCATCTATTTGTGTTTTTGGTAGTAATAAGAGGTTGTCTCATTTCTGTTAATCATCTGAAATAAAAACTGAGGCCAGTTTCTGCTACCTTGTTGCCTCTGGCTCCTTTGCTTCTCTAGAAGGGTCAGCAAAAGAGTGGAAGCTTCCTGGGGCACCTTCTTTTCCAAAGCAGTCTCAATGCGTGAACCAGTGTCATGAGGTAATGACAGAACCTTGACACCTGCTCTTGACCATGACCTTTCATCAGATATGTAGGCACGGTCAGACACCATTATTGTCTGGAGACTTCTAAGTGCATTCATTATCAGGGGAGCCATAAGGAATTTGAGGTGCTTCTTTCAAAGAATACCATTAACTGCTTATAAATTTATATCAAGAGCAGAAGCCAGCTAGGAAGGGAGTGGAGAGACCGTTATCCATTGTGGCACTAGGTGAGCATTTCAGATTGAAAAGATACCAAGAACTAAACTGTCCAAGCACTCAGGCTGCCAACAAGTGGCAGACCTTGCATTACACTGGGAACGCTCTCTGTCCTCCTTTATGTTGTTCCAGTTGGAGGACTTCTTCAGAGCTCAGCAGAGCTATGTCTTCAGCCCTTTATGAGACAAAATCTTGCTTTTTGCTCAGGTTGGCTTTCAACTTTCGGTCAAGTCACTGGGTTTGCAGATGGGTAGACAAATGGGAGTAGACTCCAGTACACATGAAGCTGGGGCTTCTTCCTCACAGAGATTTGCTAGCTTCTGAGTCCGTCTTTGTCACCAGCAAGGAATCCCGTTGTCCAAGCCAGCCCCTTCTTGTCAGCAGCTCTGGTGGCTAAAAGGGCCTCTCTGAGCCATCACTGCCATGTAACCTGCACCCTACCTGCTTCTGTGCACATTTAGTGATCACAAGTGTGCTCACCTATTTCCATTCATCCAGTGCTACCTTTTGCTATGACGAAGTAGTTGGAATGGAGGCCCAGTGGCCCACAAAGCCTAAACCATTTTATGTCTTGGCCCTAGTTTACAGAAACTGTCTTGTGCTCTGAGGAGACTGAGGTGTGGCTCTCAGTCACAGAGCTGCTCTTGTCCCTTATTTAAGCCCTGCTGAGAACCCGAGCACTGGAAGAGGAGGTGAGAGAGTTTAAAAATTTGGTCTAGAAAACTGACAGCAAGAAGGATGTGTGAGGGGCCGGCGAGATGGTTCAGTGGTCTAAAGCGCCTGCTTAGGAGGGCTCAGGCGACTGCGAGGACTGCAGTTCGATCCCCGGCACATGCTGCGCCAGCGCCACCACCAGGGCAGGCTGAGCCAGCCACAAAATGAATAAACAAAGAAACAAACAAACACAACAAGCAAACAAATAAATAAATAAATAAAATTTTTTTTAAAAAAAAAAGGATGTGTGAAAGGTCTCTAAAACAATTAGTAAAATTCGACATAGAATAGCATTCCTAATCCTAGAAAGCCACCTGGAGACCTAGCCCTTTTTAAGTTTAAAAGCTGTATTTTAAAAATCCAGACACTGATCCACTGGTAGTGTAGCCCAGTGGCAGAGCGTGTGGCTACTATGTGTGAGGGCCACAGTGCAGCCCCCATTACCACAAAAGCAAAACCAAAAACAACTAGCAGAAAACAAGGCAGGAAAAAGCTTCTGGTGTTTTAAAAGCAAATGTTGATTCCATGCTCACTTGAAATACATCACGGATCCACTGGAGGCTCTGATCTTGAGAGCCTTCATACATACATATAGCTTATAACTGCACATTAAAATAACATGTACTAGCACTGGTGGTGTCTCGGCTGAGGTCAAAGGATTGTTGGAGCCCAGGAATTCAAGGGCAGCCTGACAACACACCCAGACCTCGTCTCTTGCAGGGGAGAAAGCCAAGTGCAGTGGTACACACTTGTAATCTCAGCTGCTCAGGAGGCTGAGGCAGGAAGCTCATAGATCCCACTTAGCTCAAGATAAAATTAAAAGCGAGAGGTGCCATGATTTTAGTCATTTGCAGAATGTTGAAGCAACAGCATTAGCCACTTCTTGAGTCAGTATGGACCCCGGAGGCAGCTCATGGTATTCTGTGACCGTTGACAGTGGGCCTTGGGGGGACATCACACTTGCTATTTTGTCTCCCGTGATGGGGGAGCAGTTGTCTCTGTGTGGGTGCCCACACTCTCCCCTTGTCCTGGCTCCAGAGGCAGAGAAGCCATCTCTGGGCACTGGCCACAGCCTCTCTTCTAACGCCTGCTTCTTCTTTACAGTCCTTTCAGGGCAGCCAGGGTCGAGCCTACCTCTTCAACTCTGTGTGAGTACTTACTGTTCTTGTTCCATCCACCTGTGGCCTGGGCTCTGGGTAAATGGTGTCCGTCCACCTATTCAATTATTCAGAGCTGGAATACGTAGAGAAGTTCCACCTGCAGTCTTGAGTTACCCAGTCAGTGCCATTATGTGACCCTGGTCTGGAAGTTCCTGAGAGTGTTGTTTTACCTGAGCATTTAGCCTGTCTGCCTGCCCTGCGGCAGCATTCTCCAGCTATTCCCAGGCCAGCATTGGAGCTCAGTGGCAGAGTACACACCTAACCTGAGAGAGGCTTTCGGGGGGTTGAGTCCTAGTGTCTGCAACCCCTCTAAAATAGTTGTTCCTTCTCTAAACAGATGGTGGCCTGTAGTGGTGGGGGAGCTGGGTGCTACAGTGCTCTTTCTCAGCAACCTGCCTTGTTTCTGGTGGTCTTCTAATGACAAGCACTGGGCCAGGGTGGGGGAAGCCTGCAGCAGGGTCAGGAAACCAGGACATCTTAACATGGTCAACCCATGTCCCTATAGGGTGAATGTGGGCTGTGGCCCTGCTGAGGAGAGGGTCCTTCTTACTGGACTGCATGCAGTTGCGGACATCTACTGTGAGAACTGCAAGACCACGCTCGGGTGGAAATATGTGAGTACCAGCCTGTGACAGCAAGCTACACACAGACACAGCCAGATGCATGGGAGTCACCACATATCCCTGCAGCGGGATAGATGACATCGCAGTCAAAAGTGACATTTTCCAGTAGCTTTTTTGGAAGCTGGTTTGGTACAGTGTAGACACAGGCCCCCACCTTATTTGCTGCACATTGCTGTATGACCACTGTCACCACTTAGGGCAGTAGGACCTACCAAGGGTGGAGTGAAAAGGCTGCCCAACAGCGCACACTCTTCTCTGGAGGCCCTACTTTCTCCCCAGACCTTGAGCTGGACATTGCCATCCCTGCTCATCTCTCACCTCCTCCTCTCTCAAAGATAAGCCGGATAAGCCAGCCCTTCCTGGCCCTTCTGCCCCACCCTGCAAGGCATGGCCTCACCCAGGACTTCCTAAGGTCTGTCCCTCACCACAGAGACCAGCAGGGTGCTCAGTCTCTGTTCCTGTCACTGTCCAGCACCAGCCGTCATCTGCTGAGCCTTCCCTACCATAGGCCACAACAGCCTGGCAAAGTCTGACCACTTCGTGTGAGCAAATTCCGAACATCTGCCTCTGCCCAGCTTCTCTTCTAGGAGACACCACCTGGCCACCTTGTAAATGCTGTGCCCTGACTCTGGCATTTGAGACGCCTCCCTGGCATGGCACCCGTTTTTGAAGGCGTCTCCTGAATTCTTTCTGGCTTTAGAGTTCCTCAGGACCCGCTTTCTTGAATTCCTGACCGGCTCTGATCACCTGGATTCCCTAAGGGCTGTGAGAGGAAACACAATCCACAGCACAGAGCCAGGCTCTGGAATGTTCAGGGTGCCCCAGTGCCACCATCTGTTTAGCTCTGTAACCATCACCATGGCCCATTTTCCCAAAACCCTGTCTTTCCTTCATGGCCACTGTACTGAGCCACATCGCCTGTGTCTACCAGGCAAGACTCATTCTAGTCATGTGTCTCTTCAGCACCGAGCATCAAGACACACACTTGATGTGACAAAAAGATGAGTGATGTCCATAGTTATACTGCCCCAAAGAAGGCTGGCTCTGAGCATCTTTGACCTGTTTTTATCCATTGTCTCACTGCACTGAATGTCCCCTTCTCCATACCTCCAGAATTACCCGTCACGTTCTAGACATCCACTAAACAGATCTAGACATGCTGAGGATGGAACCTATAGCTTCAAATCATGCTAGGCCTGTTGGGTGTGTTGGCACGTGAATGTAATCCCAGCACTGTGGAGGCTGGGGCAGGATTGCAAATTCAAGCTAAGCCTGAGCAATTTAGCAAGACCTTGTCTAAAAATAAAAATCAGGAAGAGTTGGGAATATAGCTAAGTGCAAAGGCCCTAGGTTCAACCTCCAGTATTGGGGGGGGGGGGGGCAGGGAAGGCATGCCAGGCAAGCACTCCCTGATCCCAGTAAACATGGAACATGGTCCTGCAAGCCCCCCATAGGAATTGCATGCCCCCCATAGACACGTCACCCGAGACAGACCCTCCAGTTCTGGGTCAACTCCAGGCTCAAGGAATGTCTGGGTACAGATACTGCAAGAGATTTATTCTCATTGCCAAGAGTATGGAGAATTTAAAAAATGAGGCAGATCCTGTCCTGAAACCTCTCTCTGCTTTTTCCCCTCCAAGGAACATGCCTTTGAGAGCAGTCAGAAATATAAGGAAGGAAAATTTATTATTGAGCTTGCCCACATGATCAAAGACAACGGTTGGGAGTAAAGTGGGAATGTTCCACTCTCTTTTGAATACTGCTTTGTGAAAGAGACTCTGAATGTAATGGAGACATAGAGCATCCTGGATGGCAATATTTCTTGAACTTAACCTTGCAGGCTAGCCAAGCTGCGACACTCAAAGGCCTTTCTCGGCCATCTCTGTGGGTAAGGTGTCCCTCGATCTGCGTCATTTCCATGTATGTGGTTGTTGCTGGAAGTTTTCAGTGTTCTGTTTTTTTTAAACTTCTCAAGTTCTAGAGAACAAATGAACCAACTGACAACTTGGCAAGTTAGCTGTTTCTCTTACCTAACCCTGCTTTCCATGTAGTGTGGCTGTGCTTCAGTCAGGAGCAAGCCAAGTCTCTCAGACCACAGAGACAGGGGACAGGTCTCCTTCAGCAGCAAGTACCACATCACTTTTTTTTTTTTTTTAGAGAAAATACTACAGTTTTCCCCCTAATTCTTGAAACTACACATTGGTTATTCCTCCTGCAGATGAACTATGAAGGCACAATATTCATTTAAAAATTTTTTAGAAGTAATCAACGAATTTATACACAAAGGAAATTGTTTTTTAAAGCCTTTTCAAAAACAGAACACCACCGGTAACATTTTAGATAAGCTATGAATAGAGCAATGTGTTAACAGACGTCTTATTTATTTATTTAAGCCATGATCTAGAAAGCAAGTCAACTAGTCCCTAGAGAGGACCATCCGGAGCCTGCAGAGGCTGTCCTGAGGAGACAGCCTCCTAGATCTGGGCCTAGGGTTGTGCCCTGGGTGCTGACAGGAGCCCGAATGTCCTGAGTGGCTAGTCCATGATTGTTAGAGAATGGCATGCTAGACCAAGTGTAAGTCCAATTTCAATTTTGACCCTGAATGTACTTGAAGAAAAACAATTATTTTGCCCATGAAAGAGGCCAGAACCAGCAGGAAAAAAATTCTCAAAACTTGAGATCTACCGTATTACTTTAAATTTTTTTCAGAAAAGGTCAAAGTTTCAAAGCAGGGTTAAATACTGTAATAACAACCTTTGGGTTGCTGCAGGAGGCACCCTCCCTGTCTGCCTGTCAGGTGGCCCCACACAGGGGCCTGCCTGTGCAGTACCCCAAGGCCTGCATTTCTGCCACAGACTTTAAGTCATGGCCTGCTATCAGACCAGTTTGCAGAGAATGAAGGCCACAAAACATTCCCAGTGAAGTTTTGATTTTCAGTATTGTGTACCAACTTGGGGCAGAGGGCCAAGGGGCCAAGGGAGGCAGACAGACAGGAGAGCCCCAGCCTGGCTGACAGCTGACACTGCTGTGGATAAGGCTGGTCTGGTGGCAGTGAAAGCAAGCTGGCTGAGGAGCAGCAAGTGACTTCCCATTCAGCTTTAGCTTGTCTCCAGCCCCAGTCCACAGGCTATGGCCATGGTAGGCTCTCAGCTGCCACCTGGCTCCAACTCACTGCTCACCCCAAGCTTCCCTGTTGGTGCCATTCCTTTGCCCAAGGCTGTAAGCCTGGGAAGGTGGGGAGAACCACTGCCTGGGCCCTCTGGGCTGGAGAGCATGGCACTGAGATGTGTCAGCTTAGCAGGCGTGACAGTGGCATGTTACTTTAAGCACATCCTCACCTTACGGTAGGCTCAGTTGGCCTGTAAGCCTCTCCCCGGCTGTAGTCCAGCAGGCTGTTTCCTCTGAGCCAGTTCCCTGCAGGATACTGGCCTGGCCGCATAGTCCTAAATTAGCAAATGGCAGCTTCCTGACCCGAGTGAGCACCAGGCAGTGCAGGTTGACCAAGAGTGATGCTCCTTCCTTTCTTCAGCTGTCTTGAGGGGAACTCAGGCCAGAGCCTCAGAGGAACAAGGGAAAATAGGTGGGCTAATGGCATTGCCAGCCTGCCCAGGTGTGAGGGCGGCCTCAGAAGCCTCCACAGAGACTTCGTTGAAATTGAAGAACAAATTTTGTAGAGTTCTTCCAACCATTTTTTGTATATATATAGTAAGACTGTATTTAAAGCTTTTATATGTTCTGGGCGAGTTTACTGCTCCTTCAATTTGAGCACTTTCATTTTTGTATTGTCTTTTGTGACAGCGCTGACTGAAAACTTTTTACTGGTATTATGACTTGTTTTGTACTTTCTTCTGCAAAATACAAGCTCCTTTTTAAACCAAATGAACTGACCATGAGCTGGCTTCAGGGGAAGTGATACAAGACTAAGCAGATGTGCTGGTGAAGAGCTGGAATGCTGTTCCACACTCTTAAATTCCTACACAATAAATATCCTGTGACTTTTATTTAAATTATTTAAAGTATTTCCTTGAGAACAGTGGGAAGTTATGCTAGGATTATGAATGCATTTATAGTACACTCTGGCACAATATTCTTGCTTTAGAAATGTAGCTCTTTGTTGTTTTATATATAAACACAGTATTTTTATACCTTAATGTTTATATTGATGGCATTTGTCAGATATTTGAAAGGATCAGAAATGAAATTTGTCCCAAAAGTCCTTTATTTTACCTGATGATCTTATCAGGCAATTATTATAAAATCTTTGTGGTTTTACTATCTAGAAAGCTCTAAAACGAACTGCAAAAATGTCAGCCCTCCTTTGTCAAAGGCCTGAAGGGTGAGTGAGGATAAGGACCAGGCCCTCTCCTTCCCCTGACGGCTGCTGGCGAGAGGATGTGGGATGGTGGCCTGGAGGCAGCTGCAAGCTCCACCTCAAGGATGGACTGCCAAGCTCGAGCATACCTCTCGCCCTCAGCCTGTCCTCTGCCCTGGCCGCACAGCCAGCCTTGGTCTTCTGTCCATTCAAGGTTTATAAATAAAGCATCCTACGTCAGACTTCTTGGTTACTTGCTGTTCACTGTGGGGAGGTTGTTCCTTGATATGAAGGGATGGGCCCGGCTTTCTGCAAGGCCCACATCAGGGCCTCAGAGTGCTCCAGGGACTGAGGGTTGCCAGGTCCCGCTTCTGTCTTCACCTGGTCAAAGAGCTTTTGAATGTGGCCAGAGAAGAGCCTAAGAACATGATTAGGGTCACTGGAGAACAACCCTACCCCTACCCTGCAGGTGTTGACTTAGTCCTATTTCCTCCCAGTGCAACCCAAGGGCCTCTACCCCCACCCCCACCCCCACCCGCAAGCCCCAGTGCTGGCTCAGTGGCCCATAGGTTTATGTTCACCTGTCAACCCCACAGCCTCCACACTCTCCCCATGGTTGGATGGGCTGAGGGGGAGGATGGTCAGGAAACACTGACCCTGTAGTACTATCCCAGAGAAGGCTTCCCAGGAAGCTGAGGTAGTAGGGCCTAAGCAAAGGAGGAAGGCCAGGCCATGTCACAAAAATGTCAAGGGAGGGATCAGGAGATACTGATAACTGGCCTGGAAGCCAGGAGTTGGTGACTAGGATGGGTCTAAGCAACAAGGTCTTCTCCTAAACTGGGGATAGCCTTCTCATTGTCACATCAGGAGCTGTCAGCCTTATCCAAGGATCAAGCATACAGAGTGGGGCCCATTTTTCCAGGCTGTTCTCAGAAGCTCAGGGTCAGGTATGGACCTCAGAATGTGTTTCTAACAAGGTCCAGGTGGGTGGCGCCGGATGGCCTATGAGCTGCCCTTGGGGAGATTATGAAAACAAGGGCAAGGAAACTAGAGTGGGGAACACAGGTTTCCTCACTAGCCCAGCCCTCCCCAGGAAAGGTCCCAACCCCAAGGAGCCCCAAGCCCAGGGAAGGATCCAGGCCTTTGGCCCCAACAGAGGGGACAGGGAGGCTGGGGGCTAAGAAAGAGTGGTCAGGCAACAGGCAAGAGCTTGACTGGAACACAGCCGGAGTGGCAGCTTATAGGGCAGAAAGCTCAGTGCTGTGGACACGGACCCCTGCCCTGACTCCTACCAGGATCCCAGGATTCAGTGTGGCCGGCCTGCTGCTACCAGGAGCTGAAGTCCCCAAAACCCCAACTGGGCTTTTTCTTGGCTACAGGAGCAGCTGTACTGGTTGATGGTTCCTCCTCTGCTGCACGTTTCCTGAGAAGAACCAGGTTCCAGCTACCACACCAGTGCCGGGCCTGTAGCTGAGCTCCGAGCTTGAGCTGCTACCCTCCAACCCCCACTGCCTCCCCAAGATGACTCAGCATCTGCACACCCGCCTTCTCTCAGAGGCTTCCCCAAATACTGTGCTTCCTCCTTGCACCCCACCCCATCCTGATGGCCTCAGGCTGTACAGAGGCCCTGGCCAATCTGCACAGAGCAGGTCCCTCTGGCTGGGGGGCTCCCAGGTGGTTCCCTCACCCGCTACACCTCACTCACGTGGCAGCTGGGTTGATGTATTTGCCCACTCCCTGGCGGTATGTCTGGGGGCCCTGGCTCCCAGGCTGGGGCTGGTTGGTCTTCATCTTGGCTTCTGGAGTCACTTCAAGCTTTGTCTTCCGCTCCTGAGCAATCTGAGGAGGAACAGGGCTATGGTCAACCCGGTGTATCAGGAGCATGGGGTTCTCCTAGCCTGGCAGGAAGGGTGGCTTGTGGTAGCCTTCCCAGTGGCATGCTGCACCCTCCTTACCTGGGCATCGGCCTCCTCATAGGGGTCCACAAACACTGTGGTAGCATCGATGCGGATGTCCTCCTGGTGGCAGGGGGCTGAGTGAGCGAGCAGTGGGCTCCCCTCCACCCCAACACCTACTCAAGTACATACCTTAGGGCGGTCTGTCTTGGGGTCACTCTCCACATTCTCCATGGCTGTCAGTGTGTCAAAACCCCCCACAACCCTGCAGCAGAGGGACAGAGGGGGTCTGCATGTACTCCAGGTGGTACCCCCGCCAGCCAGTTCCCAAAGCATGCCAGGATGGAGACCAGGACAAGGTGAGGGGCTCATGAAGTCACCACGGGCCATAATGGCCCATAGTCCAGGGCAATAGCCAGGGGCAAGGGCTGAAGGGAAAGGTATGGTCAGAAGATGAGGCCTGGCCACATGTATGTCTCAATTATGTGGACAGAACTACCTGCTGCTCTCACATTGTCCTTATCTGTTTTTTGCTGCAACCTCAGAGTCAAGCCTCTGTGGCTGGAATTACTAACCTGGGCCTTTAATGAGAAAGTGCTGCCTCCTGCCTGCAGCACAAAAAAAAGACAGGACAAGGCGTACACTGCTAACTTGGGCATCATCCAAAAGATGACCAGAGGGGTAGTGCAGAGGGTTTGGGTCAGGGCAGCTGGACAGGCTGGGCTGGGACTTATTTCCTTAGCCCCTTGGGGCTAGCCAGCTGATTTTCTCCACCCTAAAACACTGAAGCCCCCGCTGTGCAGCCCTCAGCAGTGATAAAAGAAAGTTACATTGAGCACAAGTCCCAGGGAGGGGCCCCAGCAGGGGGAGGACATGGTCAGCCGTGCACCACCCCAGGGCTCTCATAGCAGCTGCCCTCACCGTCCAAAGATGGTGTGCTTCTTGTCCAGGTATGCGCAGGAACGGAAGGTGATGAAGCTGGGGAAGAACAGGGGGTCACAGTATCCGCCATGAGCCATGGCACCCGCCATCTTTCCTGGGGGTCACTGGGGCCATGTCAGGAGTCCACTGGCCTTGAGGGCTCCTCTAGGAACCTACAGCTCCCATGCATGTCTTGCGTATCTGTCATCTGCTGCCTGTCCAGACAAGTCTGTTAGGCCACCAACATAACCTAAGACCAGCAAGGCAGGAGAAAGCCCCGAGGTGTGGCTGCCTGGACTCTGCCAAACCACCTGTGAGCAGATGCTATGCCACTCCTGAGCTCACCCAAGCAGTTGCTTCAGGAAGGCAGCTGAGACAGGGGCCAGCACCCAGCCAGGCCACATCTGCTGAGGACCACGGAGAGCAGACCAGGAGAAAGGAAGCAATAAAGAGGGAGCATGAGCAAGGAACTGCGAAAAGTGGGTAATGAACACACAGACCCAAGATGCAACCCCACCAGCGAAGGCACGAAAGCAGGGCGGCATACAAGATGGCTGCGGGGACTGGAAAGGTCTTAGCTCCTGTCTTGGGAAACGTGGAGATATCCCCTACCAGCTTTACGCTTAAATGGATTTCTTCAGTCTAGAAATAAATCATCAAGCTTCCAAATAAGGGGAAAGGGAAAAGAAATGAAAAGGGAGGGGCTGGGGAGATAGCTCCGTGGCACGAATGCCTGCCTGGTAAGTGCAAGGTCATGAGTTCGAACCCCGGTTCCGAACGGAAAAAAAAAAAAAAGGAACACAAGACAAGGTATTGAGAAGCAAAAGGAAGATCCCAGGAAGCAGAATACCAATCAAAGGCTAAGTCAGGATGAGCCAGAGTAAAATAGAGGTCAAGTCTGGGCCAGTATAAAGAAGCCCTACCAAGTTCAGAATCTGAAAAGCTGAATCCGAAGAGGCAAAAGACATCAGATGTAAGGAGGAAGGCAAGACACATCCTGGGACGAGTTACAATGTAGCAAGCTGGAAGCCACTCCCCAGTGCTGCACAGAAGCAGGATAGCATGCTACCCTTGTTCCCAACAGCCAGCAGGCCACACAGAGCAAACCACTGGGTTGCATCAAAATGCCTTGCTGAGCCAAGAAGGGACTCTCCTGAGCCCATCAGGCTGACCACATGTGAGGCCACCAACCAGGCAAGGCTCAAAGGTGTCAAACTCACAAGCATATAAATGTAGACCTCCAAGCACTTTCTTACTAATTTCTAACAGTTCAGGAGGTTACAAAGAGTAAAAGAAGCCAATAAACAGGAAGGAGCCCAGGCACAATGGTGCAGGCCTATGATCCCAGCATTTGGGTGTTGAGGCAGGAGAATCACCAGGATCTGGAGGCCAGCCTAGGCTGAGTTCAAGGGCAGCTCTGAACATAGCAGGACGCTGCCTCGAAAACAAAACAAGGGTCTGGTGAGATACTTCAGCAGCCTAAAGCATCTGCTTAGGCAAACTTAGGCAACCGCAGGGACCACAGTTTGATCCCTCGCACCACATGCTGTGCCAGCCCCACCCCCTGGGCAGGCTGAGCCAGCCATAACATAAGTTTAAAAAAAACAAACCACAAAACAGAAAAGTTAAAGAATAGGGCCGGGGAGATAGCTCAGTAGAATAAGCACTTGCCTGGCAAGCATAATAGGATCCTGAGTTCAATCATAAAAAAAAAAAACGAAAAGTTAAAGAATAACAAAGAAGAAAACAAGATATAACAAAGTCAAGTTCCTTGAGAAAACTAGAACTTTCAAAAAGTTGTCAGAGAAGAAACAATTATTATTCAATTATTGTTCAATAACAACAAAAAATAAAGAGAAGGCAATTGACCCACTAGCAGTTTCACAGGCTAAAGAGAAATATATAATTAAAAATCATAATAAAGTGACCCTCTTCCTTACACTCAAACAGTAACAAAAACAAACCATATGCTCAACTTTGTAGGAAATAAAAGATGGCACTAGAAAGTCTTGGCTAAAAAAGAAATTGTAAGAACAAACTTTAAAAAAAATAAAAGGGCCAGCGATATAGCTCAGCAGACAAAGCGCTTGCTTAGGTAAGCTCAGGGGCCAGAGTTCAGTTCCTGGTACCACATGCTGCACCAGCCCTGCCTTCAGGGCGCTAAGACAGCAATGGAGTCCAGGAGTGGTGGCACACACCTATAATCCCAGCGCTAGGGAGGCAGAAATCAGGAAGATCACTACGAGTCTGGGCTGTGTAGTGAGACCCTGCATGCACGCACGCACGCACACACAAACACACCCCCCTTAAAAAAAAAAAAAAAACTATTCAGCCCAGGCATTGTGGCCCAAGCCTATAATCTCAGCACTCAGGAGACTGAGGGAGGAGGATGGTTTTGACTTTGAGACCAGTCTGGGCTACAAAGTGAGTTCACAGGCAGCCTGAACTAGTGAGAACCTACCTCAGAAAAAAAAAAAAAAAAAAAACTACTCATAGCTAGCAAGCCCTGAATAGTAAGTGTACACCACTGAAATATGCAAAACAGGTATAGAGCAGTATATGTGGCCCTGGGTTCCACCCCTGGCAACACACACACATACACACAGACGGGCTGGCGAGACAGCTCAGCAGTCTAAAGCGCCTGCTTAGGGAAGCCTAGGCAAGTGCGCAGGGACTGCAGGCCCTCAGCAGTGGATGCAATGGCCCAGTACAAGCGGCTGCCAAGGCACACCTCCTGGCCACACACTTGCACAGTCCAGGTCTCAGCAACTCCAAGAGGCCTTTCAGGACTTCCTGGTAAACTACTCTCTCCCCTCACATGCCATGCAGAGCTGCCTGCTGACTGCGCAGGGGCTCCCTTTCTTCACGCAGGAGCGTCCTATGGTCTGAATGTAACTTGGGCCTGATAACTTTAGAGGAAAAGCCTGCAGGCAACGTCAAGGCCCTGCTCAGGGCACCCCCATCTGCCAGGCAGACACAACTGGGCTGAGACTTACAACTGGGACTTGTTGGTGTTGGGCCCCGAGTTGGCCATGCTGAGGATGCCTCGGCCTGTGTGGGAGAGGTTGGGCCGGAACTCATCTTTGAAGGTCTTTCCCCAGTATGACTCTCCTCCTGGAACAGAAAAGAACACAGATGGCTGGCAGCAGGCACCTGAGTCTCAAGGCGCATCAGGCACTGGCTGGGGCAGGAGCAATTCCAGATACCCCGGTCCTCGGGGAGCTCACTGCTAGCCTCCCCTTGGCACCAGTGTGAACACAGCAGCTGAGTACTTGTGCACGTAACGCCAAATGCTGAGGTTTTCCAAGGTGCTGCACAGAGCAAAAAGGGCAGGAGTGATCCAGGCCCTTGGCTCCTGACAAGGGGTGTCCCTGGCAGCCGGGAAGAAGAATGTGATGCCCTCCCCACCCATTATGAAGGCCTCATAACCACCTCAAAATGGGAAACAAGGTCATGCCTGAGGAGGCACCAAGCGCCCGAGGCTGAGGAGCCATCCTGCCTTGTCTACCAGATTCCACATCCAGGGCTCTCCCACCTGCCTATCTCCTCAGACCCCCTGAGAAGCCCAAGGGGTCAGGGAGAGACCTAGTATTTACTGGGACCTACCTGTGCCTGTACCTGTAGGGTCCCCACCTTGGATCTGCAAGAACAACAAAAGCTAGTGAGCAGGGCAGCCTGAGGCTACTTCCCGCCACCTGCCTGTGTGCACTGCTCTGCCAGGCGGGCTCACCACTCTTACGCAGACAAGCGGCCTCCTCAGCCCAGCTGCACCTGGGCTGGGGACTCCAGGTCCAGGCTGCAGGTCCCTGGCAAGATTCATCTACAGGATATACACCAGCCACCACAGCCTGGGCAAGGTGCCAGAGGCAGAACAGACATAATCCCTCTGCTCACACACACACAACTGCAGGCTTGTGCCACTTACCACAAAGTTCCTGATAGATCTGTGAAAGATGGTGCCATCATAATAGTGCTTCTTGCAGAGCTTAATGAAGTTTTCGCAGGTTTTCGGTGTCTACAAAATAGCCCAGTGCTTCTGTGACTCATATAGCAGCCAACAATGGGGCCACAAAAGTCCACAGAGCCTATATTACATAGTAAGGATGAGAGTGGCCGCTGGTCTTAGAGACCTTGGTCTGGTCAGGCTCCAACAGGGCAAGGACCCCCAAATCCAAATGACCCACCCAGCACAAGTGGAAGAGACATGCTTGACTCAATGTGGCCCCTAGAAGGAAGCCAAGGCACTTCAGCCTCCCCTTGGGGATAGGTGACAAGCACATACTAATTGCAGTTCTACACTTAAGACCTGAGATTTGGGGCTGGCCAGACAACTGAGCAGATTAAAGTGCCTGTTTAGGTAGATGCAAGGGCTGGGGGGTTTGATCCCTAGCCTGCTGTGCTGGCCCTGCCCCCAGGGTACACTGATTTGGCAAATGAGACTAGGCGCTCGCGCCTGTAATCCCAGCACTTGGGAGGCTGAAAAACAGGAAAGATCACAAGTCTGATCTGTGTAGTGAAACCCTGTAGCCCCTGTACTAAATACATAAAAAAAAAAAAAAAAAAAAAAAAGACTTGAGAGTTGAATGGCCCCAAAAGGACAGTGCGGTGGCTGGGGAATAGTGGTTATTCACCAGGTCGCAGTGCAGCTCCAGATTGAGGTCGCCCTTGTTGGTGTGTAGCCGTACGTAGCCCTTCTTCTTCACAAACTGGTAACGCAGCACGTCCTCATCAATGGCAGCTACAAATAGAGCCTCAAGCTCCATGCCTGCCCCTGATCTGGGTGGTCCCATTAACTGGGCCCCAGAGCATCAAGACACAAGAGTTAGGGTAGGGCCATAACTGCCAGGAGCTTGAGAGACCAAAGCCCAGGATCTGCCGACTATGAGCAGACTCACTGGGGTACTAGAGCCAAGGGCCATGAGGGCCCGATGGGCTCAGCAACTAAAAGGGGAATGCTGGAGAACATGGCTGAGAACATGGATAGACACAGGGGTCCACGTCAAGGGCAGGCCTGAGGGAACAGGGCAGTATGATGAGAGCACCACCAGGCCAGGGCTCACACTCACACAGCCTCTCCCAACACCAAGCCCACCTCCACAGGCCACTGCCTGATGCTGACCCCCCCGAAGGCAGGAGATGCCAACGTATAGGAACCCAGAGGGGCGAGCAGGGAGGATGCCCATCACTAGCACTTCGATCTCAGGGACCAATAGGAAAGGCAGGGAAGTACCTGCTTCATGTGTGGTCTCTGGCACCATGGCAGTAGAGGTGAAAGATGCACTGACCTTCCCCGTGGAGTAGTGAGCCTGGCAGAAAAACGGTATTGTTCAGCCTTGCCCAGGGCCTCTCCTCCAGCCCTACCTCAGCTGCAGGAGTGCAGCACAGCCCACCCCTGCCACCCCACTTCTAGGCCTGGGCCTGGGAGTCAGCAAGGACCAGACAATGAGGTATACCATCACAGCAGTCAGAGGAGGGCAAGGCCAGGAAAGGAGTGTGGCCTAGATGGGATCCAAAACCCATGGCCTCAACTGGACTCCACTTGTTAAGTCAAACCCTGGGAATAACACATAGGACTAGTCTTCTTCAAGGACAAGGGAAGACTGACTTCTTCCTAAAGGTTTCAAGGTAGGTTTTTGTTTGTTGGAACAAAGTCTCATTATATAATGCAGACTGGCCTTGAACTCACTATGTAACCCAGGCTGGCCTCAAATTCACAGCTATCCTCCAGCCTCAGGCTTTCCTATAGCTCTGGCTCACAGGCCGATGGGCCAGGCACAAATTCAGCACCACTACTGCTGAGGGGCTTGAAGGAGACGCAGACGTGGTGGCCCCAGCAGTCTGTCTTCTGGCTTCACCCAGGACACCCACAGGCTCTGCCTCTCTACCTCTACAGACCTGCATGCCTGGGGTTGCTATGTTCTGAGGTATTAAAGCAGCCTTCAAAACCCCTGGAACTAGCAGGCACTTACCATCCAGGCCAGGGCAGGGACTGGGCACAGGACATGGACCAATATTGGGTCCTTCACCTTCCTAAAACCCAGCCATATTGGTAGCCCTGGGGACCTGAGTACCCAGGGCCCTGGGCACCACAGCTCTGGGGGGGTCCTACCACCTCTTCTCGTGTATTCCAGACCCCATGAGCCCCTTTCTTAGGACCACTTCACAGGGCTCAGAGGCAGGTGATGGCACTGCCCACTCACAGCATTCAGCTGGTCCACTTTCTTCTTCTCAGGGACCTTCATGGTGGCTGCCAGAATCTCATCCCCTTTGAATTCCTTGTAGAGCTCCTGCAGTGTCTCTCGAGTCTCAGTGTTTGTGTTTTTCAAATAATAAGATGGGTCCTGCTTGGCCTTTTCCTCATCTACAAAACAGCATCGAGGCTCTAAGCTGCTAGATACAGCACAGGCGACAGGTGGGTGGGATGGGGACAAATCCAGAGTGAGCTACAGCAGCACTAGTGGCAAGAAGGCTTCAGACAGCCCCACACTATTGCCATGGGGTGTGCCAGCACCTGGGCGCACAGCAAGGCTAGGCACCCAGGGCTCTCTCTCTTGCACTTAAACAGAAGTCTTGGGGTACGAGGATGGGGCTCAGGGACAGTTCCAGTTCCTCTATATTTATTGTATATTCCAACTTTTTAACAGTGCGTATTTTGCTCTTGTCTTTAAAAGTAATTCTTAAAGTGACAGAAGTGCCTGGAGTCATTCCAGAAGTGAAAAACCTCATCTGCACCACTACAGGAGGGTTACAGTTCAGCTGTAGGGGAGTCAGAATCTGGGCTCCAGACCCCTGCCTCTCGGTCTTGAGCTAAGATTTATCCCAATCATGTGACAGACTCTGATTTCCAAGTGGTTCATACAGTGCTTGTCACTGAGCACCTGGAAGCTGTCCTCTACCACCTAAGGCCAACTCATCTCTGGACATGAGTCTTGCTGAAGCAGAAGGACTAAGGACCCAGCCATGTCTAGGACAAATACGTGGCATCGCCCCGAGCCTCTACCCCAGTGACACCTCCATTAGTGTGCCCTAGACACTGCAGCCCCAACTACAATCCAGGGAGGGCACAGCACCCCAGGGCTGAGGAAGACTGGGGAGATGTCCTGACAGGGTGGCAAGATGGGCCTGCTGGCACTTCCATATCTGTTATCAGCCACTCTGAAGTCAGACACTGGACAGTGATTTGGAAAACAAGGAGCCAACCTAGGCTGTAGCCAGAAGCCTGGAGCACGGCCCTGCTCTACTGAGAGGAGCCCTTGTTTGTACACACCTGGGTCTATTATTTTCATGTTATTCTTAATGTGGAAGAAGTTGGAGACATTGAACTTGTCCAAATTAGTAGGGTCCTGCAGCAAAAAGAGAACATCCAACAGAGTGAACCCAGGATATAGGTGAGTGGCTGCCACAGGCAACATGGGATGGGCAAGTGCCCACATGGGAAGAGGCCAGCTCTCAGCCACAGACAGGGCATAGACTGGCTAGCTGGTGACCAAACGGCATCCCCTTCACCCACAAATAAGGATCATCACATTGGTAGGTAGCCACAAGATGGCCTGGGCAGCCACAGGGCTAAGTTCTGATCAAAATGCGATAAGCCACAGAGGGGAACCAGACACGGCTACCACCCTGCTCCGGACTCAGCTCCACCCATGCCACCCCAGCCTTCCTACATAAGAGTTCTCATCTGTTCACTTGCGGCTGGCACCTATGGGGACCAGTCCTTGAAGTGGCAGAAGGAGAGCCGGCTTGCAGGGTGGCCACTCCATTCTGATGCCTTAGAGGCAGAGAGGAGAGGCAGCCCAGGAGCCAGGAATGGCCATGGAACTATAAGTGGGTAGAATCATGGAAGGAGACCACAAGGAACCCAGAGAGCTGAGTGGACAGGGCACTGAGACTCACCTGGAGGGTGATGATGTCCTGCCGAGAGAAGGGCTCATCAGTCAGTAGGTCCCGGAAGTTCTTGGCCTTGATGTTTAACTGCTCCACTGCCTAGGCCAGGAGGAGCAGGCATGGCAAAGTCTGCCAGAGACGCTGGCCCCATAGAGCACCATGGAGTGGGGAGGGCAGGTATACCTGCCACAGCAACCCCATACCCAGGGAAGGACAGGACTGGCAGTGCCCAGTGACGGGAACACAGCCTGCTCATGGGAGGATCCAGGTACATTTTAGAGGGCAGCCCTTAGGCTCAGTGAAGCCACTTCCCACTCACTCCCCGTCTACTGAGCACCACACACAGGCCAAGCCCGGCCCTTGGAGCAGAGACAAGCCCTAGGTGAACGTGGGGCACACCATCTAGATGCACTCTGTTTGGCCTCTGTGCTGCAAGCAAGAAGGCACTAAAAGGCCCTGGGCGGCACTGGCCACCTCGACCCTGCAGACGTCCGTCCAGGTGGGGAAGGAAAGGGGTGCAAATCTGCTCTGCAGTGGGGGCTGCTCCCAGGCTCTGTGCTGAGCAGCAGGACCCTGCAGAAGCTGCTCCTACATCACTGGCTGCGGGAGCTCCTCCTCCCACCAGCATTGCTGCTATGCAGGAACAGCTCCTCCTGGAAGCCCTGCTGCCTACCCCATGTACGGGGCTCAGTCCTTCCTAGGGCCTGGATTCTTAGGGCGCCCTCCTCAGAACTGCCAGGATTTCAGGTCCACAGGCCACAGGAACAGCCTCCCCCTTTCTGGGTCTGTCTGGAAGTAGGAAGGTGCCACCAGAGTTCAGCAAGATACCCTATGTGGGTTGGTGGCTGTGATACTACGTCCCACAAGACCAGGTCCCAGCACAGCCAGGGCCACAGAAAATCCTGAGAGCACATATCCAAGGGCCTGGCACCACACTATCCCACAGTCCCATAATAAGGACCTACCTCATAGGCGTAGACATTGCCAGTTGTCTTGATGGCCACAATGTGGGTGTTGTTAGTGAACACAGTGAACAGCACTGGGCAGTGGTACTTCCCTAGAGAGAAGGGAGCCAATCACCCTCAAGGGCTTTGATGATCCCAACAAAGAGCACCGGGGCCAAGGTGGGAGAGAACTTGGGCAGAAGGTCACAGAAGGAAGAAGGAAGCAGCCAAGGCTAGCTGCCTAGAGCTGGAAACAGAGGGAAAGCAGCTGCTCAAGTCATTAAGAAACTCCTATTCATCCTGCAAGACCCCAACCCTAGCCAGGCGTGGTGACATATACCTGTTATTCCATCACTCAGGAGGCTGAGACAGGAGAATCACTGTGAGTTTAAGGGTGGCCTGGGCTACACGGTGAATTCAAGTCCAGTCTAGTATATGTGGAGGGCTGGTGAGATGGCTTAGCGGTCTAAAGCGCCTGCGTTGGGAAGTTTAGGCCACCACAGGGACTGCGGCTCGATCCCAGGCACCACATACTATGCCGCCCCCCACCCCCCAGGGAAGGCTGAGCCGGCCATAACACAAATGTGTAATGTGGTTTAAGAAAATAAAATAAACTTAAAAAAAAAAATAGAGTATATGTGGAGACCCTGTTTGAAGAAAATTAAAAACAAAAAGCCAACCCTGTCTCCTCTTTCCCTCAGAGGCACAGGCTCTGTCTTGAGACCACCGTGTCAACCTGCTCCTCCTCTTCTTCCTGAAGCTAGCCCCTGTCAGGAAACAGTCCATCTTCCCAGCAGGGCTCCTCTGCCTCCATCCTCATCCCAGCCTCTCAGGCCACATCCATAATCAAATCACATACTACAAATATGGACAACAACCTAAACCTAAACCAGGGCAACTGCACAGCAAAAGGAGGCCTGGCCAGGCCCACAGAGAACTTCCAGCAGGAGCAGCCCCTGTATAGGGCCTCTGCTCAGATGTCCAAGAGACAGGAGCGAGTACAACCACATAAAGTAGGAAGCCTCAAGCCCAGCTGGGGCCTTTGGAGCACTCATAATGAGAAGCCCAGTGGCCAGCTGCCCAGTAATCCTCCCAGGATGTCCCGCCCACAGCTCAGCCATCACCCTAGGACTCAGCCTGAGCAGCCTCCGCTTCCAGTACTGAATGGACCACAGCCTCAGCTAGATGAGGCCTGTACTCTGCAGGGCCCAACCATGCCCGTGGAGACCAACAAAGTTCACAATGGCTTGACTATATTTGTGGAGAAACTGTTTCATTCCCTCCTCCTCCAGCTTAAAACCACCTGAGCCTTTAAGAAGTCAGGTGATAGGCTGGGGAGATAGCTAAGTGTTATAAGTGCCTGTCCCTTATTGAAAGTTTTATGCAAGTTTAAAATGTTCACATATTAAGACACACATCTTAAAAAATGTATAGTCTAATTTCCTTTCTTTAAACGTATGCTGTATCTAGTAAGCTGCTTACAACGACTTGGAGAACACTTGATTCTCCCCTGCAAATGTCTAATACTAATGTAGTGATGAGTTAGTCACAGTTGTAAACTGCATGTTTGTGTCCAGCACCAAATTCATGTACGGAACCCATGACATCAGGGGCACAGTGTATGAAGCTGAGGCCTTTTGGAAGTACTATGATTATATCATAAAGGTAGAGCTCCAATGGGATTAATGACGTTAGGAAAAGAAATAATGAGTCTCTGTCTGTCCCTCCCTCCTGCCCTCCATCTGTCTCTCCTTCACTCCCTGCCCTTTCTATTCCCCTTCCTTCTCCTTTCCTCCCCTCTCCTTCTAGATCCCTAGTACTACCAAAAACTTTTTAAATTAAACATTCAGAGTTTGATCCCTGGTACTGTATGCTGTGCCAGCCCTGAAACACCCAACACGCCATGCTGCCCACCAAAACCAGGCATGAAGGGCTGGCAAAATAGCTCAATGGACTAAGCGCCTGCTTAGGCAAGTGCAGGGACCAGTTTTCATCCCTGGTACCACATGCTCCACCCCTGGGCATGCTGAGCCAGCAACCAAGTCCTGGTGTGGTGGTGCACCCCTGTAATCCCAGCACTAGGGAGGCTAAAAACAGAAGGATCACTATGAATCCAAACAACGTAGTGAGACAATGTACCAAATACACAAATTTAAAAAAAAAAAACAACACAAAAACTGGTATGGTGGTGCATGCCTATAACCCCAGCACTGGGGAAGCTGAGAGAGGATGATTATGAGCCTGAGCAGTGTAGCAAGACCCTATAACAACAACAACAAAAAGATTAAGAAGTCAGTTGACAACTTCTGGAAAATTAAAAGCAAATACGCAGCTCAATCAGAGGGGGACTGAATGCAGGCTGAGCTTAGGGTTCCATAATGGAGCACATGCTTAGCACATGTGAGCTCTCACTTTGATCTTCAGCATCACAAAAAAGAAAAAGAAAAGAATGCCTGGTTCCATAAAACAACTTGGTGAGAGCAGTGCCTGGGGTTCTGGGGAAAATCTTAGCACCAGCTACTAAAAGCGTTCTCACCTTCACTGTTCTTGGCAAAGTTCAGCTTGATGAGGGATCTCCCATCGAGTTTCTGGAAGACACATAATTACTAATAATGAATAGGGCTTAGGGTATTGTGGTAGAGTATTCACTTAGCATGCACAATGACCTAGATTCAAACCCCAGTATCACACACGCACACACACACACGCACAATAACAAATAAGTGATGAGAAGAAAGACTGAGGCTGAGAGGGCAGCTGAAATAGAATGAAAAGGTTTCTATCCAGTCAACCCTTTGCAGCTATCAACCAGAGTTTACCTGCAGACTACCCCTTTAGTGAGGCTCAGAACACAACTAGGACGCAGAAGGGGTACAGAATGTATACTGGGTGGCAGTGTCTACGTGATTCCCATGTCCCAAAGGCTCTAAGAACCCAGATTTGTAAACACACAAACACAGGTCTATTCACAGGAGGGACCACTGGACTACTGGGTAAGGGTACAGGATAGGAGGGTGGTTTTTTTTGTTTGTTTTTTAATCTTTTTATTTTACTTATTTATTTATTCGGTATGGCATGCAGTACTGGGGATTGAACTCAGGTCCTTGTGCTTGCCAGGCAGAAACTTAAGATTACTGAGCTAGCTCCCCAGTCCCTGGGGGGTGGTTTTAAGCTTCTGTAACGTCTGACCCTTTATTTTATTTTGGTGCTGGGAACTAAACCTAAAGCCTTTGCATAATAAATACATGTTCTACCAAGTCCTTTTCTGAATATTTTTATGGCAAGGACAAATTACTTCTGAAATTAAAAAGTGAGTGCATTGCTAATGCTAGGGAGGGTATCCAAGCTTTAAAAAATAAAGCGTTGCAAGGTGTGGTGGCCCATGGCTATAATCTCAGTGCTTGGGAGGTTAGGCAGAAAAATTGCTGTGAGTTTGAGGTCAGTGTGGGCTACGGAATGAGTTCAAGGCCAGCCTCAATTACAAAGCAAGATCCCATCTCAAAAATAAATGCAATAACATATTCAAGTGAGAGAAAAAACAGGGTATAGTTCATTTGCTCTGGATTCATCATCAGAACGACACACACACACACACACACACACACACACACACACACACACCATACTACACAGGAATAAATATACCAAATGCTAACAATGTAAGAGGAAAGTAAGATCCACTATTTGCCAGATTTTCTGAAACATATCTTCAGTTGACCTCTTAGATGGAAAAGCTCATGAAATGATTAAATGTCCTGGCAGTCAGAGGGGAGAACCCAACACTCCTGGAGGAAATGGATATGGCTATGCTATGGACAGTCTGGAAGGGAAGTCACAGCTGTCTCCATCTCAGCAGCTACTGCCACTCTGGTGGGGCTGGCTCTGGCCCTACCCATCCAGAGCTCAGAGAAGTTATCAGGGGTCTTTGGAGCTGGGTTCCTGAACTGACCTCAGACCCTACAGCACTCTTAAGAGCACATCTGTTCCTCTGCCACTGGCTTCATTCCATCCTGTTACTCTACCACTCACCGTCCTCCACATGCAGGTGAGGGTTCCACACAGAAGAGGTGGGATGTTCCCTCAAGTACAGAACTCAGCCAGAGAGCTCACATACAACATGTTCTACCTGGACCCAAGGGGCATGTGGCCACCCAGCCCTCTGCCCAGGGACTTTTTTCAGATTCAGCTGGAAAGATCTCTGAGGAGAGGTCACCTCTGCTGCACAAAAGCCTGCCCAGCTCAGAGGAGAAGAGCTATGATAGCACAGACAGGCTACCACCTTCTCCCCCCACTCCAGGGAAAGTACTATATTTATTTACTTATTTACTTGCTTATTTATGCAGTGCTAGGAAATGATCCCCAGAGCCTTGTGCACAGTGACATGTGCTCTCTACCAAGCTGAACCCAAGCCTGGGAAGAATTCTGCTGCACCTGCTTGATACCACAGCGCCAGCACTGAGGCCTTATGTTCCGGCATCCTCACTCATCATCCTTTCATTTGTGCTCTTGTACCAAGCCCAGGAAAGAAGAGCAAACATAAGCCACTTTGACAGAAAGGGAAGAGTCACTGGCTAAAATATACAAGATCCCCTTCTGTACTAGGTTGAAAAATATCCCCCCAGAGTTCAAGCCCACTGGGAACCTGACCTAACTAAGAAATAGGGTCCTTATAGACATGAATAAGGTAAGAGGAGGTCATCATGGCACCGGCATGGACTGAGCCTGGCCTGGGGTCTTAAGCACAGGCCAGATGCCTGGGTTCCACCTGTCCATCACTAGCACAAGACAGGTGGCAGCTTCTCAGAAAGCATGTGAGGTCCCGGAGGCCTGACTGCACTGGAGAATGACTATGAGATGTCTACTGCCCCAAAGAGAGAAGGACCCTGCCTAGTTATCTCAGCACGTACCACTGGTCCAGAACTCAACTTTATCATGATCCCGTCTGTCTCTGTCTTACTTACTTTTCTCTCATTGCTGGGATAAATACCCAACACCCAAAATAAAGGAAGGAAAGGTTTATTCAGTTCACAGTTACTGGAGGTTTCAGTCCATACTTGGCTGGCTCCAAGGCTGAGTGGCACAGGGTAGAAAGCATCCAGTTCATGGCAGCAGGACAGCAACAATGGGACAGAGAGAGTCTATTTCTCTCTTCTATTAAATTCAGACTATCGCCTCAAGATGGACGTAGCACTCACATCCATAATCCCAGCAGTACTCAGACCCATAATCCTACCCTTGGATCACCCATAATACCAGTGGATCATGAGTTAATCTCAAACTCTAGAACTCCCTGCCCCCTGATTGCATGAGGCTTTGGGGGGACAACTAGACACAAACCATAACACTGTCTGAACTCCCACTATTCCAGAACAAATCTAAGCTCTCGCCAGGGCCTGTTAGGCCAATACAGCCTCTATATGCCACCATCTCCCACCATCTCCTGTCTCAGCTGATGGATGCTCCTCAGATGGGCCCAGTCCACCTGACCTGCTCCAGCCTCACTGTCCCTCTCTGTAGCACCTCAGTGGAACTCCTGGCACCTGTCTGCCTCTGTACCTGTTGCAGACCTAGCACTCAACAAAGGCTACACCTTGTTGGGTAAATAGGTGCAACTGAATATATGAAGAAATCGGTCCATAAAGGGAAGGAGACATCTCTGAGTAGAGACCAATAAAATGGAGGATGTGTACAACGTGCAAAAACCATGGCTTATGATAAAATGCACAGTGGGGTTAGAGAAGGAAAACTAGCTAAAATTTTACTTCCTGCACAGCACAGGATTCACAGCATGGGATCTGGGTATAAAAAGAAGCTTGGCCTATAGAGGTATAGCAGTACACCCCTATAGCACCAGCTACTGGAAAAGCTGAAGCAGGAGAAACACAAGTTTAAGGCTAGCCTGAGCAACTTGCTAATATCTTGTTTCAAACTAAAATATAAGAACTGGAGAGGCTGGGAAGATAGCTCAGCCATCTAAGCACCTGCCTGGCAAGTGCAAGGACATGGGTTCAATGCAAAGCCCTGGGCACACCATGCCAGCTACCGAAACTGGGCATGGTGGCACATGACTATAATCCCAGCACTGGAGAGGCTGAGACAAGAGGATCACTACGAGTTCAAGCTGTGTAGCAAGACCCTGTACCAAATAAATAAATAAAAGAACTGGAGATATAGCTCAGTGGTAGAGCTCTTGGCTAGCACATCCTGGGTTCACTCCTCAATTACTATAAATAAATTCTTTTTTTAAAAATGTATTTAGTACAGGGTCTACAGGGTCTCACTATACAGATCAGACTTATAGTGATCCTCCTGTTTTCAGCCTCTCAAGTGCTAGGATTACAAGCACACACTACCATGCCCAGGCTCAATCATGGTCTCAGTGCGTCCTGGGGTGGGGCTGGCATGGCAGGCTGGGGATCAAACCCCTGGCCCCTGCATCTGCCTAAAAAGGTGTTTTAATCTGCTGAGCTATCTGGATAGCCCTTAAATAAATTCTTTTTGCTTATAAGTAGAACAAGAGAAAGGGGCAGACAGAGTCAGACAGTGAGAGAGAGAGAGAGGGAGGGAGAGGGAGAGGGAGAGGGAGAGGGAGAGGGAGAGGGAGAGGGGGAGAGGGAGAGAGACAGAGAGACAGAGAGACAGAGAGACAGAGAGACAGAAAGAGACAGAGACAGAGAGACAGAAAGAGACAGAGACACACACACACAGAACATACTAGTACTGTCAAACACAGTAATCCAGACATGTTTTTCACACACTGCTACTGGGAGCTTAAAATACAACAACTTTTGGGGCTGGGGAGATAGCTCCGTGGCACAAGTGCCTGCCTGGCAAGTGCAAGGTCGTGAGTTTGAACCCCAGTCCTGCAAAAAAAAAAAAAAAAAAAAAAAAAAAAAAAAAAAAAAA
>PVKN010006369.1:0-28683 GCA_004027915.1 Capromys pilorides
ATCCAAAAAAATTTGGTAGTTTTTGAAAAGCACATAATAAAGTAGAATTTCACACACAATGTGGGCATTGATTCTCAAGCTAAAGCACACTGGGTGTGGTGGCGCCCGCCTCTGGTCCCAGCACTCATGGAAGCAGAGGAAAGACAATCCAAGCCACGCCCAGCTATGGTTTAAGAGACCCAACCGCAGAAAGAGCTGGGAGGACAGCTCAGAGGGAAGCTGAATTCAACCCAAACAGCACTAGTATCACAAAAACCAAAAACAAACCTACAAGCACTTTAAATTAGAAGTTTTGTTAACTACAACAAAAAATGTTTTAACTTGCTACTAATGAAAGAAAAGGCACTGCACAAAAGGACCTTTAAATGCTAACACACAAAATGTAACCATAGAGACTAGTAAGAAAAATCTTGCATACTTGCCCATGTGAGCTATAGCTCCAAGAAAGAGTATTTTATCTCAATTCCACAAACATTTCACTTTTCAGAACTGGCAAATTCCAGAATTTTTCATGGACCCAAAGATGATTTTGCCAAGATTTTGAACAAAGATATCTAACTTCTCAGTGGAAATCATTACCCTTGCAAAGCCCAAGTTGCTGCATTATTCATATATTTTAGTTTTGCTGTCACTATTAAAATTGTAAGAAAGCAGAAAATGTTAGGAATATAGTTTTAATCATGTTTCTTCAGTAAATATAAGCCTATTCCAATAAAGGGCACACAGCCAGCACCACTGATTCCTACAACTCTCTGTAAGCTGGAGAACAGCTGTCCCACTCTAGACCACTGAGCCATCTCGCAGGCCCCTAGGTGTCTAACATTTCTTTATAGTCAAAATATCATAAAACTAAACTGTACTTAGCATCTTCTGTCCCCTTTCGTGTACATAGTAAAGAAATTCCCTCTTTGGTTTATTCATAGTCTTGTAAACATCAGATTGCCCAATTTTACATAACCATTTAATTTATTGTTTTAAATACTCAATTTTTATGTTAGTTTTAGTTTGAGTCTTCCTGCTAGTTTCAATCTAGCAGGATGCTAGATTGTCTGTCCCCCTTGGAGAATAGCTAGAATAGCTCGCTATTAATGGGGAACTGGACCCAGGACTTTTACTCCCCCTTACACCTTGCAGAAGCCCAATTCTCATATGCAAAATAGCATAATTTCCATAAAACTTATTGCAATCCTTAAATTTTAAATTATCTCTAGATTATAATACCCAACCCAATGTAAATGCTATAGTTGTATTGTACAGAATGACAAGAAAAAAATCTATACGTGTTCAGTACAAATGCAATCATTACAGGCTTAATGACAGTGCAGACTAGCAACAATGTAACAACTATTTCTCTCTAAAATCTTTTCATTCTGTGGTAATCAAGGCATTGAACCCTAAAACGGTAGTCACACTAGCTTAAAGAAATCTGAGACACAGACACTTTAGCTAACATACCAAAGTATCACAACTGGTATAAGGCCCCTTACTGATAAAGGAGTATATGTCTAAATTACCAAATTCTTGGTGCTTTCAAAATATGTAAGACAGAGCCCTACAATACACCTTTTTCTTTGGGGGGGGGGGGAAATATATGAAGTTGTGCTATGTTGCCAAACCTGGCCTCACATTTATGATCCTCGTAACTTCAGACTCCTCTAAGTGCCTGCTATTACAGGCCTGTGCCACCAGCTCAGATCAACATGTACACTTCTGTGGTAAAGAAGAGTTCATACAGAGCAAACATTTGTCTTAGTAACTATTCACTTCTAACCACGTAGCTGAGTTAATTTAACCAAGGGGACAGTATCAGGAAGAAAAACAAAAACAAAAACAACCCACACACATACTGGTGAGGATTGGAAAGATAAAAATGCATTAAATTTTTTTAATTTAAAAGTGTCTATTTTGAGAGATGCATGAGATTTTACAAGTACTTACATAACATACGTCTTGCTTGTAGATTTAACACCTCCTATAGGAACTCTTCTAACAATTACAGATGAATTCTTAGGAATTAGAGCATTATCATCAGTATATTCTGGAAATAAAGATATAAATCGTCAAAATTCTATCTGGGAATATGGGTAAACATCCAAGAATTAGAAATCAGCTCACAAAATATAAACTTTAAAGGGAATAACCTTAAGCCACAGGCTCTGTTCCAGCTGTCCTTGCAACTGCCCCACCCGTGTAGCAAATGCGCACAGCCACAACTGGGCTTCACCTCAGGAGGTTCGAACAGCACTACCAGAGTTTTGGCTCTATCACTTTTTTGGAGCAGAATTTCAAAACTCTGAAAGGCTAAACTATCCCATAGTTTATTAAAAATCTGAACTACCAAGCTGGATAGGTGGCACAGGCCCACGATTCCAGCACTTAGGAGGCTGAGGCAGGAGGACTGCTGCAGCTGAGGGCCACCCTGGGTTACCTAGTGAGTTCAAGGCCAGTATAGAACATATACTGTGACCATGTTTCAAAAGAACGAGAAAAAAAAAAAAAAAAAAAAAAAAATCCCACAAAACAGAAAATAGCCCCTAGAAAGGAAATTTATGGGGCTGGTGAGATGGCTCAGTGGTCTAAAGCGCTTGCTTAGGCAAGCTTAGGCAACCGCAGGTTCAATTCTGGGCACCACTGCTGCGCCAGCCCCACCCCCAGGGCAGGCTAAGCCGGCCATAATATTAAATAAATAAATAAAATAAAAATGAAATTTATGAAAAGGCTGTTATCTAAAATGAAGACAGAGGCTGGGGAGATAGCTTGGCAGTCTAAGTGCCTGCCTGCCAAGCACAAGGACCCAGGTTTGGCTGTGCTGGCTCCGCACTACGCTAGCCATTGAAACCCAGCATGGTGGAACATCATGGGGAGGCTGAGACAAGAGGATCACTGCGACTCGGAGCTGTGTAGTGAGACCCTGCACCAAATGAAAGCAAGTAAGGAAGTAAGCAAGAAAGAGTCTTCCTTGTATGGCCCCTAAACATGAGAATATTGAATATTATGATCCTGCCTTGATGGCACTTGTTATTAGAAATGACAGACTATTAAGTTGTGGGGGAAAAAAAGAACTGCTGTCTAATAATGAATGCCACATCCAACTTTGGATATAATGCTGATCCAAAGAAAAAGGAAGTGGTTTTTCTGCACTTGCAAAAAGGAATTGCAGAGCTAAATAATATAAAATACAGGCAGAAAAGTATAGATCAGCCAGGCACATGCCTATAATCCTAGCACTCAAGAGGCCGAGGCAGGAAGACTGCTGAGAGTTTGAGGCCAGCTTGAATTACATAGGGAGAACCTGTTTTAATAACAACAAAAAAGAGATCACATACTGACATACTTTTTTTCTAAGTGCAACAGGAAATCATGACAAAAATTTATGCTACAAAATTACTACCCTGGCATGGATAGGAAAAGAGGAAAGAGACTGGAAATGGGGTGACTACAGAAGGTTGTTGCTCAGCCCACACAGAAATAATGACTGTGTTAGGATGTGGCAAAAAGAAAGGGACTGGGAGAATGTTCTCAGGACAGATGGCTTTAACACTGAAAAGACAAAGATAAAGAATAAGGTAGGAATTTTTGCATTACCAGCTTTACTAAATGGCTGGGGAACGATGTCACTTGTTAAGGGCCAGAGTGAGGATGAATAGATGCTATTTTTCTACTCCTTTAACGGTCTAGAGTTTACAATACTTTTATAAGAATGAAATTAAAGAAACTAGACCTTAGCTATCATAAAAAGATCTGCAAAGGAATATACAAAACTTCTAAAAACAAAAAGAAACAGCAACAACAAAAACCTTAAAGCTCCAAAACTCACTTAGGAGATCCATCTCTCAATCCCACAAATAGACATTAAGGTTTTAATGCTGTTAATATTATTGCACTTGCTTCACTTGTATTACTTAGCACAATGTGGCTGACTCAATTCTTGTAGTTATCTCGCTTATTGTATGTGTAGGCATTTTAGGCTTTCACGTATATATCCATTACTTTTAGTCATGTTATTACTATTCTCTATTAAAATTAAATCAATCAGGCAAAAGTTCTTTGGACATATTTCAAGTGAACTGGCTGTATTTCACAGGTATCCAACTAGAATGATGCAATTTCCTAGATTTAGACCTGCCAGTATTAGACTATCATCATTATCTTGGACAGCTGATGACAAATCCAAATTCCAAGCAAGTCCGAGTCAGAAAAGTCTGGAGCAGAGGTTTGAGGATTTTTAATAAATTGGTTCTAGAACCAAAACAGTATGAAAAATCTGACAGGATATCAAACTGTAATAGCTTAGCATGCTAACTATAGCACAGTAGTATGCTAAGCAGTAAAATGTCAGGTGATCCAGCGTCCCTCCAACAGGCATTCTAACTGACCACTTAAGTGCCTGGATCATAAAGCTTTCTACCCCTAAAAGTACTTTATCCTTAAAATAAGTCCTTAACACAAGCAGCCCATCATTTCACTTCTAAAGACATGCCAGTGGGCCAAGGATACATCTCAATGGGGCAGAGCCTACCTGGCAAGTACAAGGTACTGATCTCAATTCCCAGTACCGAAAAGGAAAGAGAAGGAAAGGAAGACAGACAGACAGACAGTCAGACATGCCTGTGTACGTTCTTATGCAAAAATATGAAAGGCATGGCCCAGTACTTGGTAGGCAGAGGCAGGCAAGCCTGGGCTACACAGTGAATTTGAGACCAGCCCATACTACAAAGTTAGACTTTGTCTTAAACAGCCTTCCCATCCAAAGGAAGGCAAAAATAAATAAATAAATAAATAAATATCAAACAACAAAAAATAAACACACACCAAAAAAAAAAAAAAAAAAAAAAAAAAAAAAAAAAAAAAAAAACACAAAAAAAAAAAAAAAAAAAAAAAAAAAAAAAACAAAAACCAAAAAACTCCCAAGATGAATAGGAGAAATGGACAGCCAATAAGTAAAGGCCTTTTTTTCTTTTCCTTTCTTTTTTTTTTCCAGACAGGGTCTTGCTGTGCCGTCCAGGCTGGCCCTGAATGTGCACGGCATTTCATGTCTCATCCTCCTGAGTGCTGGGATTACAGGGATGCACCACCATGCCAGGTAGCACAGTCTATATTAAAAATACTTCATATTTCAGCTTCTAAAATTTTTTTTGGGGGGGGGGGCTAGCACTGATACATGTAAAAAAAGTTTTTCATGTATAATAAATAAAATCGTTTGGGATCCAGTGTGAAATACAGCCTAGGAATAAACAAGCAGTATTCTGAAGTCTAAACCACACAACTCATTTTGGTCTGATATATGAAGGATTTAAAGAATGTTTTGCAGAAATATGGCGCATGAGGTAAACATCAGTTCAAACTAAAACGATTCACTTCATTTTCTCCTCCGCATTCTCTTATGAAGCCAAACACTTATTTTGTAACCTTTAATTTATTAGTGCTAAAACCAAGTGGCATTCTTACTCTACCTGCCAGGTAACATTTTATATTATTTTCCATTAAATTAAGTAGCTACTATGTCAATGATCTTTTTCTCCTCTAGTTTGAAGAATCCATAAAACACACATTTTGTCTCCCACAGCTCTTAGCCAACCTAACATTAACATTTTCCAACACAATGCATAAAAGTATGTTCCTAAGCAAAGGATTTCCCTGGATTGCAGGGTCCAGATCATGTATCATATGTTTGTATTTCCGAGACTAGGGGAAAAAAAAAAAAGTAAAGTCACAAACTCTTCAATTTTGTGGACAAGGTTCCTTGAACCACAACTTGCTCTAGTTTAAAAGTTATACTTAACTGCTAGGTGGACAAGATGGTAAAACCTAGCTTCAGATGATTCAACCATGTAATGCTCATGTAAATATAAAGCCTGCATGGTATGTGACAATTTAAACTTCCTTAAATCCTAGTTTTATTTACTGTCTTTCCTCTCATTCACATTCAACATAGCAAGATGGCCTATAATTAAAAAAAAAAACCCATCTGTTTTGTGAGCTGTGATTACAATACTCCGGGATACTTTTGGTAGATTTATAAAAAGCTATTTCTCAATTGTTCATAACTAAACAATTTTCGCCTCTCCTTAAACAGGAGAATACAGTAATTACAACTGACACTTGTTTTTAGAGACAGCAAACAATATCCTTTAGCACGTCATCAGTGAAGTTTTTCCTTCATGGGTATTTCTGAGTCCATGATACTGACAGTACTGCTTTTCTTTAGCCTAAAACAATCATACTCAGGTCTACATTGTAAATGAAAAGACTTGTCTTCTACATGAAATTTCGATTACCTACCAAAAACTACAGGCTAGAGGTAGGGGAGTTCCCACCTCAACTAAGAAAAGCAAAAACACAAAAATTCCATTCAATGCCACAGGCATCGAAAATTACCCTTAGCACAAAACTACCATTGCCGCCTATTTCTTCAAATCCCTTCACTACACCTCGGTAGACGGACTGCGAATTACACATCAGCATTACTCTACTCCACCCACAAAGAGAAACCGAAACAAGCTCAGTCAAAAAGGTTCCTGGATGCATTTACACCACTACCGCTCAATTCCCAACAGCATGCTGAGCGAACTCAAGGGTTCCAATGAGCGGCTGATTTGTACCCAGAGTAGAAGCCCAGCATTTTTCAGTGTCACATAAATCTACTTCAAACTAAATCATCAGTACTTCTGCATTTCACTGAATTGCTAACTCTTTAAGAGTAATATGATGAAGGGCTAGCGAGATAGCTCAGTAGAATAAGCGTTTGTTTGGCAAACGCAAGGAGCTGAGTTCAATCCCCAGTCCCATAAATAAATAAATAAATAAATAATATAATGAGCTAAAAATTCAACTACCAAATTACTGTATTACTAATTCCAATCTACATAAGACAAAAGCAATTACCCTCTAAGTTCCAAATAGCATTCTGACGTTGACGGTACTCTCAAACATACAAAGGTAAGGCTCCCTTATGCAATTTCGGCAACTTGAACTAAACAGGGGGTCGGTGAGAAGGCTTAAAAACTAGCTGTTCCAATCCATGCAGTGGTGGGCTACAAAAGGAGAAGCTGACTCGCTACTTTAACAAGAAACCTTGTTTAGGCTCCATTCTCCTCTCATGACAAAAGCAAAACACAAGGAAAGCACCAGAAGACAGGGAAACAACCTTTCTCTCGTCTGCCCCTCCTCATTTTAGAGAACCCCGAGAATAATCAAGACTTAACTTTCAGATTAGCCTGACAGATGATCCATCGATACATAAGTCTAAGTAAACGCCAAGGTCGGCTGCCCCGCGGCCCTTGGCTGCCATTTATGAAAGCTGTATCACAAGTCTTAAGAATGACGGCGCTGAGTTCGGATCGGGCCTCCTAGTTCCTAATATTCCCGCCCATCGATCCTCTGACTCTTACCTTCCTTCGTTTGCGCGTTGGTGATCTGCAGGTCGCTGTCTGCAGCTTTCAGCTTCTCTCTCCCCATAATCTGCTTCTTTAAATCGCAGAGGGAGATGTGGAGCCCATCAAAGGTGACCGTGTCATAGTTGCGTTTGGAGGAAAATTTATAATGCACACAGGACATTGTGCCAAAGGGTGCCTAAGGTTCAGCGAGGAGACGTGGACACGCTCAATATATGTATATTTATAAATTTAAGAGCAAAATATGTACACACATAAAACACTCAAAAGACACCGACGGCCCCTGAGGCCTCAGAATCAACACCCCCCCAACCACACGCAGGGGTTCGTCAGAACAGTAATGCCGAGCTACCCTGAGACTCAGGATCGCTTCGTGCGGGAGGAGGAAGAGGAGGAGAAGGACCGGTACGGGCAAAGGGGATCGAGAATCCACCAACGGGCAGCGTCACCCGGCTGGGTGCCCCTCGCTCATGCTAAGGGCCGCAGCAGCCGGGGCAGGTGGTGCAGTCCGTCGCGATCAGTCCACGCGTGAGAGTCCGAGCGACCCCGAGGGGTCAGGGGTCCATGGCGCGGCCGCACCTCCCGGCCGGTCTCTCGCTCTCCGTGGACCGGGGGACCCAGGCCCCGGGAGGAGGCTGGGGGGAGAGGGCCTAGGAGTCCACGCGCGGCCTCTCGCCTCCTTCCGGCTTTCGGAAGCCCGGCGTCGGCGTCCCCAGGCCCAGGCCCCACCACACACCCCGTCGCCGGGTCCCCGCAGGAAGGCGGCAGCGGCCCCGCGGCCCAGGCCGAGGCCGCGCGGTCGGCGGCGCGGAGGAGAGGCCTCGCTTCCTTCCTTCCCTCAGGCCGCCGGCTCCGCCTCCCCCCGCGGCCGCCGCTGCGCGGACACAAAGCGCGCCGGGCCTCGACCAGGCCGCGAAGCACTTCCTCACCAGCCCGGCCCCGCCGGCGGCCGGGGGCTCTGGCGGACCCCGGGGACACCGCCGAGGCGCCCCGATGTCTCCTCGCCGATCTTCCGCGCTCCTCTCGCCTTTCGCTCCCGTCGCCTTTCGGCCCAGATCGGGGCGGGAGGCCCGGGAACGGCCAGGCGGGCGGCGGGGGGGCGAAGACCTCGCTGGCTCCCTGTCTGATCGCCCCCTTGCCGCTCTCCGGCCCTCAGCCCGCGGCGGCGACACCTCCAAGCCAGGCACTATGGCGGATGCGGCCTGGCTCCGGGCGGGCGCCGCACTCCGGGGTCTCTAGGTAGGGACCGCACGGGCGGCGTACGCGGGGCGGGGCCTGGCGTGCGCGGATGGGCGGGCTGGGGGCGGGGTCATGATGCCACAAAGCGCCGCGGCCGGCCCACGTGACCCGCGCTTTGTGACTCAGAGCCGCGAACCCGAGGCTGCGGGGAGAACGGGAGAAACCAACGGCAGAAAAAGGGCGGGGGGCGCGGAGGCGTAGACTGCTCCCGGGGCGGGGGCGCAGAGGAATTGGCAGCGCGAACCTGCGAGGGCGCTCGGTGGACTCCCCGGTCCCAGCAGTTCCCATCAACCCTCCAAAACTCCCAATTTAAGTAATCGTTACGGTTGTTACACGACCACTCGTAAACTTGTGTTTCAACCAACCGGTTGTCCTACACTCTTCGTAAGGGGAAATTCTGGAGCAGCCGCGGCTTAGAACTGTACGCCACCACCTTTAATTCCGTGCCGATTTATCGAGCTTTTACTAATCTGTTAAACACAAGGCCAATCGCACATTGCCAGGTACTGGAGCCAAGCTTTTTGGGTAGGAACCCACATAAAACACCATTAAAAGTAGCGCTTGAGCGGGCGTAGTGGCGCACGCTTGTAATCCCAGCACTGGGGAGGCTGAGGCAGGAGGATCGTTGTGAGTTTCAGGCCAACCTGGGCTACAGAGTGAGCTTAAGGCCAGCCTGAACTGCATAGTGAGACGCTGTCTTAAAAAAAAAAAAAAAAAAAAGACCAAAGTAGTAATTGGTTTTCTGGGCAGTTGTGGATTACACGAATTAATCCATTTCCAGAATTTAAAGTCATACCTGGCATATGGCTCAATGTGTCTCAACAGAGGTGGCTCCATAAATGTCTATTTAGCAACAATAAATATCTCCATGATCATTATATATATATATATATATGAACTGAAGCTAATAATCAACCACTTTCCCAATTTGTAGAAGGAAAGGCCTGCTCTATTTTTGGGTTTTGAACGCGATTTTTAATTATCAATGCCAGGAGCTGTAAGTGTGGCAGCTCAGACCTGTAATCCCAGCAGCCTTGGAGGATGAAGTAGGTCGCAAATTCCTAGATTAAACTGCCCCAAAAAACTAATCACCACTGTCATTTACAATGTGTGTTCTTCATCCTCTCTGAATTTTACAGACTAGGTTCAGCAAAGTTGGGCAACAAGGGGATGTAGCCAAGAGATAACAGAATTTCTAGGAAGTTACTGAATTCTGCCTTAACTTGATTTGAGTCAATCACCATCTTGCCTGAGGTGGTGGTGCAGGCCTTAATCCCAGCCCTTGGGAGTGGGACGCAGGAGGATCACTGCAGGTTTGAGGCTAGCCTTGGCTATGTGGTGAGGAGTTTAAGGCCAGCCTGCGTAATCTAGGGAGATCCTGTCTCAGGAATAACCACCCAGAAAAGCCTGCCTGATACCATTTGAAGTAGGGTGGCCATAATTTTGTATCCCTTTTTCTTACAGTTTTTCATAACACTCACTGACAGTTGATATGGTATATGTCTGCTTTTAGTTTTTAATATCTTCTCTTCATGTACCTAGCTGAGAATAGGTATTTTATCTTTTATGTGCTCTGTATTCTCAGCTTTTAGAACAATGTGTGCACATAGTAGGTGCAAAACAAATAGGTATTAAATAACTAGACATATATTTATGTGGTACAGGGTCTCACTATGCAGCTTGGACTTGTAGTGATCCTCCTGTTTTCAGCCTCCCCAGTGCTGGGATTACGGGTGTGCGCCACCACGCCTGGTTTTGGTGGCTGGCTCTGTGCACCTAAGATGCAGGGCCAGCACGGCACCAGGGATTGAACCCCAGTCCCTGTGCTTCCCTAAGCAGGTGCTTAGTCTACTGAGCTATCTTGCCACCCCTGTAGAAACATATTGATAGTAAGATTTTTGCAGTAGCCAAGGACAGTCCCAGAGATATAAACATAATTTAACCACATCGATACTTTAGTTTCTTCCACTTTTATTTCCTTTTGTAACTCACCAAAAATTGTTTGCTGTTAGGTCCAATTCAGGGTGGTTGCTTTTCTTAAATTAAATAATCTGTACGAGTGAAAGGAAATGAATGAATATTACATCTACTGAAGGGAAAACTGGATAAGAAAATAGCAAACCTTCTTGGTCTTTAGACCTCTCCAGTGGTGGATTCAAATCCTCTTACTATGTAGTCTTTTGTTAATCCCTTCCTATCTGTATCAGTCAGGGTTTTACTTAGAGAAACAGCTATACTACAAGATGCGCAAATATATAAGGAATTACAAGATTGGTTTACGACGGTCAGCCACAGAGCCGGGTGAGGAAGCGTGCAGAGGGAATCCGCACACTGGAGACCAAAGGATTCAGTCCAAGGTGTGGAGCTCACTGCAGTGTCCTTGCAAGTCTGTATCAGTAGGCTGATGGGTCTTGGACAGGAGGCTGAAGAATTTAAGGTAGAAGCCAAAGAGTGTGCCCTAGAAGCCAGGAGACGTTGTTCAAGCTCAAGGCAAAGACTGGCACTTGCTGAAGAACGGAAACTGAACTGTCCTTCCTCATTTCCCTTTTATACCATCCAGGCACTGAGCCACCCTAGGGTGGGTCCTCGACACCTTAGGGTGTAGACTTAATCTTCTAAACTTCTCAAGTGAACACCAATCAACCACTACAGTACCCTAATTTTCTCAGCTGGTGCAGAGCTGGGCGCCAGGGCTAAAAAGAGTGGATCCCAACCCAATCTGAGCTCAGGTCATTTTAAGAATATAGTCAGTTCTAATTGGATTCAAGAATTCTTCCCAGTCGAAGACCCTTTACTAAGCCGTGTCTGTACTGGATATTTTTATTTATGGAGACCCTACTGTCACATCAAACAAGTCAAAATATCAAGCTGGGCATGGTGGTGCACACCTGTAATCCCAGCAGTCTAGAGGCTGAGGCGGGAGAATTGTTGGGAGTTTGAAACCAGCCAAGGCTACAAAGTGAACTCGAGATCAGCCTGTACTGCATAGTGAGACCCCGAATCAGAAAATAACAATAACAAAAGAAATGCTATGAGGGGCCGGCAAGATGGCTCAGCGGTCTAAAGTGCCTGCTTAGGCAAGCTTAGACAACCGCAGGGACCGCGGTTCAGTCCCCCACACCACATGCTGCGTCACCCCCACCCCCAGGGCAGTCTGAGCTGGCCATAATACAAAATAAACACATAAAAGTAAAAAGAAATGCTATGAGATTTAATGACGGCCTAGAAGCGCTGGGGTAAAATCTGTCTGAGCTTCTCTTTGCTGAGACCGAATACTCAACCCCCAAACGTGAAGGAGGCCAAGTTGCTTTTGGTTTACATTTGTGGAGGTTTCAGGTCAGAGTCAGTTGGCTCCAAGGCAGGGTGGTGGGGCAGAGGGGCATGGCGGAGGGCACCACAGAGGAGAAGGAATTTATAGCAGGTGAAGATGGAAAGGTAGCAGCAGCGACCACACCTGCCCCTGCCCTTCATCCAGGACACCTGTCCTTCCTGCACTGCTGTGCATGCCCAGGGCGGGGAACCCTTTATCCCAGCACCACATGTTTAATTCCACCATCACATCTGAAAAGTGTCGTGTTCCCCCCCACCACCACCTGACCACTGTGGCTTCCAGAGACCTCTAGACACTGACTGGGCTGTGATATTCTGTCCCCAGTCCTTGAAAGACGTACATCCTTTTAGGCAAAAGGCACTCAGTCTATCTCTACGACCTGCCAAAGTCCTGACGGCTGCATCATTGCTAAGGAGTCCACATGGAGTCTCTGAGGTTGAAGGCAAACTCCTAGCTGCAAGCCCCTGTACAGGTGAAAAGAAAAGTACACACTCCCGATGTGTGACCACTCCAAGTAGGGGGGCAGGAGGTGAAGATTCAAGGCTTTGCCACTGACTAGCATCACTCAGTTCTACTTTTTCTATTTTTATTTTAATCCCAGGTTGCATATCGCAGTCACTTGTCCTGTCTCTTAAAACATTTCTTTTTTTCATTTTTATTTTATTTATTTATTGTTTTGCGGGACCAGGGTTCAAACTCATGACCTTGCACTTGCCAGGCAGGCACTTGTGCCATGGAGCTATCTCCCCAGTCCCTTTTATTTTTTTAAAGAAGAAGATGTTTATGAATCTCAAAAGTTAAAGTACATTATTTATTTATTTTATTTTTTTTATTATGACTGGCTCAGCCTGCCCTGGGGGTGGGGCTGGCGCAGCATGTGGCACCAGGGATCAAACCATGGTCCCTGAGGTTGTCTAAGCTTGCCTAAGCAGGTGCTTTAGACTGCTGAGCTATCTCGCCAGGCCCTTAAAACATCTTTCTTCTAAAATATTTTTTAAAAGTTCTTTTCTTTCTGACATTTTAGAAGAACACAGAATAATTCATTTATATTTTATGTCTCTCAGTTGAAGTTAGTGTAATATTTCCCCAGAGTTAAAGCCAGGGTAGGCAGTTTGGGTAGAAAAAAACAATAGAACTGATATGTCCTTATCAGTGTGCATTCCAATAGGAAGCATGGGATAGTACTCATTACTGGAAATGTTGTTTGAGGGGATTTGGGGGATTATTGTTTGATTTTATTTTTTTGGTTCTGGACCAAACTGAGGGTTTTGCGCCTACTAGATATAGACAAGGGCCCTGCCATCTAGCTCCTAATTTTATTTTATTTTTATGTTTTTGAGACAGGGTCTCACCATACACTTTAAGCTGGCCTTGAGCTCACTGTGTAGCCCAGGCTGGTTTGGAATTTGTGATGATACTCCTCTGTCAGCCTCCTGAGTGCTGGCATTACAGGTGTGGGCCACCATATCTGGAACCTATTTTTTTTTTTTTTAATTTATGTTATGGCCAGCTCAGCCTGCCCTGGGGATGGGGCTGGTGCAGCATGTGGTGCAGGGATTGAACCGCGGTCCCTGCGATTGCCTAAGCTTGCCTAAGCAGGCTCTTTAGATAGCTGAGCTATCTCGCTGGCCCTGGAACCTAATTTTAAAATGCTAAGGAAAAATCAAGGGCAGGCTGAGCCAGCCATTAAATAAATAAATAAATAAATAAATAAATAAATAAATTTATTTAAAAAAAAAGAAACATCAAATATCCCATGGTATACAACATATTTGCTATTTAGCTATTCACAGAAAGATTACTGACATCATTCTTAGATTATTCTTCAGAAATTTCATGTTGATAAATGACTGAATTTATGACAGTTACTAAAAGTTTGGTATTCAAACTATTTATATTTTAGGGTTATTTATGTCAGATGGTATGATGATAGTTTTTAGAAGATTTTGGGCAACATTATAGTTGCTTTTGTTTTTTAAGAAGTGTTAAAGATAATATTTGATTGGTTAAAAGTTGAGGTCATAAATTAAGTCATCAGGGCTGAGGACATGGCCTGGTGGTCTAAGTGCCTGCCTGCAAGCGCAAGAGCCCGGGTTCAATCCCTGGTACCACATGTCATGCCAGTCCTGAAAACTGGGTGTGCCATGCTGGCCACTGAAACCAGGCATAATGATGCCCACCTGTAATCCCAGTGCTGGGGAAATTGAGTCAGGAGGATCACTGTGAGTCTGAGCTGCATAGCAAGACCCTGTACCAAAGAAAGAAAGAGAAAGAAAGAAAGAAAGAAAGAAAGAAAGAAAGAAAGAAAGAAAGAAAGAAAAGAAAAGAAAGTCATCACATGAGCAGATATTTTGAAAACAGACGTGAGAGGTCTGTTGTCTTCCCATTTTTTATGTGTTAGTTCCACTCCCACTCAGTTTGTAGAACTAAATGTCTGACAATAGCTTGTGAAGCACAGAGTCAGAACAGTTCTTTAGCTGCTGCTACTGGCGGAGCTCACTTTAGAAGCATCAGTATAGACACAGCTTGGCCTCCTCCTGTGCCCTGCCAGTCAGTCACTCTGCTCTGGTTACATAATCAAGGCAAAACCAAACTCAAAGTCTTGCGTCCGAATTTCACAGACGCTCTCCTTTCCATAGCAAAAGGTTGGAACAGCCCTCATGGCTGGCACCTGGAAAATGGATGATTCTAGTGTGGCCTGCCTTGGTGGTGGAATGCTATGCTGTAGTGAAGAGAGAGACACCAGTGCTGTACACAGCAATGTGGTGGGGCGATCTTTATGAGCCTGTGTGAGACCCCAAAGTAAAACGATCAGAAGGTGACATAGTGTGAGCTTGGCATGGGTTACTTGCCCGTAATCCTCACCCTTGGGTGGCTCAGGCGGGAGGGTCACAAATTGGAGGTCAGTCTGGTTTGCGAAGTGAGTCCAAGGCTGGTCTGGGATTCAGAGCAAGATCTAGTGCCAAAAATAAACAAAAGGCATGGTAAAATAACTCTGTTTATGAATTTTGAAGGCATTTAAGACTAGTATATAATTTATCTAGGTGTATACATTAAATTAGTCTTTTATAAGATTGCTGGAATAGAGCCGTGATAGCCACTGGCCTCAAATGCTGCCCCAGAGGAAGCCCTTGGAACGTCCAGATGGTAATTGCCTTCTTCTTGGGTAAATAAGTTGACAAGGACGCATTATTTTGCTGAAAATAAAGACCAAACAATTAAACTAAAGGAAGCCACGCACAGGATAATGACAACAGGGTGTTACACCAGCAGAAATGTGACTCATCCTTTGATGTGACCCTGAGGTCTCTACTCTCTTTCCCGGCTGCCAGGGAAGAAGTTTACAAATATTTAGACAGAAAAACACAGCCCTTTTCAAAGAAATGGGATTTAGCGCTAGATGTGCTTGCAATTAGATTTGTTGAATTAGCTTGGTTGAGATTAATGTGAGCTAGTCTGACGAGGAGCTGCTTTTTATACCTAACGCCATCATCAGAATTAAAACTTGTTATTTTGCTTGTACTTTAACATGGTTCTAGTTTTTTTGTGTAGAGATCAGTGATGGGCCACGGCCTTGGGGTCTCAGGATTCAGAGCAAGAAGATGCCACCAGTGACTTCCCGTCAGTCGGGCTCTCCTGATTTCCCTCCACCTTGAAAAAGTGGGGCTCCGAGTTGAAGTGCCCTGATCAGGTGGGGCCTCGACAAGGCGGTGTAGGGCGGCGCGAGGGCCACAGATGTGGGCAGATGCGGACTGATGCTGGCTTGCTTTCTCTAGGAACTGACAGGCTCTGGCTACATAGGACTGGGAATGGAGGCCAGAGCGGAGGCTGCGTGGTGAGCCTGAGGGAACCCCCTGCTCTTGGGTGAGGGTGACCCATTCATTCAGTGCCCAAATATGACAAAGGTGATGGGTGCCTGTGTGTGCCAGGCAGTCCCTGGTCACACAGTTTTTTTTTAGTTTTTTTGAGACAGGGTCTCACTGTGTGGCCTAGGCTGGTCTCAAATGCACAGCAGTCTTCCTGCCTCAGCCTCATAAGTGCTGGGATTGCGGGCATAGGCCACCACACTAACCAAAAAGTCATATTATTATTATTATTATTATTATTATTATTATTATTTTATTTTGTCTTTTTGAGACAGGGTCTCACTATGCAGTTCAGGCTGGCCTTGAGCTCACTTTGTAGCCCAGGCTGGTCTTGAACTCACACCCATCCTCCTGCCTCAGCCTTCCAAGTGCTGGGATTACAGGCGTGCGCCACCATGCCCGGCAAGTCATGTAATTTTATTTTATTTTATTATTTATTTATTTATTTTTGTCTTTTTGAGACACAGTCTCGCTATGCAGTTCAGGCTGGCTTTGAGCTCACTTTGGTAGCCCTGGCTGGTCTCAAACTCACACCCATCTTCCTGCCTCAGCCTCCCAAGTACCGGGATTATAGGTGTGCGCTACCACGTCTGGCCAAGTCATGTAATTTTAAATGCTTGCTTGAGTCTTGGCTCCAACAGTTGCTGTTTGGCCTTGGCAAAGTTACGTGATATGGCTGAGCCTGGCCTCCCTCTGGGCCCTGCTGTGGGGACCCTGCGTGGCTGCACTCACAGGGGTGCTGGGCGTAGTCTGATGCTCAGCGGGCCTCATCTTGATGTTCTTTTTACGTTTTGAACACGAAGCCTCTGTAAATCCCCCAACCTGGTAGTTGTTCTTGGTTTCACGCAAAACAAAGTTAAAATCGTGTTTTCTTTCCAAGAGAACGTAGAATGCTGGTTACCTGGGGCTGGGGTGGGGCAGGGAGAGAGAGAAAGGGCGGTTATTTTCAGCGGATAAGGAGTTTTCATGTTGCAAGACGAAAAGTTCTAGAGATGTACTGCACAAGGAAAGACTTGAGATTACTGAAATATACACAGTATGGTTAATGATGTATTTTATGTCATGTATCAAAATTAAGTTATTTTTTAAGAAGATTTTTTTAAAAACCCAAAACAGGGGCAGCGAAATAGCTCAGTGGTCTAAAGTGTCCGCTTAGGCAAACTTGGGCAGGCTCAGGGGACGGCAGTTTGTTCCCCAGCACCTCAAGCCCTGTGTGCCCCACCCTCAGAGTGGTCTGAGCCAGCCAAATGATAATAATAATAACAGTAATAAGATAATAATATAAAATAAAAACTCCAAACAAAACAATGATATCTTTTTTTTAAAAATAATTTATCATTAATGTTAGTTTATTTCAAATATCCTTCTTGAAGAGTTGTTACAGCAGCTTAATGAAGGCGCGGCCACACAATCCCCACATAAACATTGTTCGGGGAAGTCAAGCGGACAAGGTCAGTGAGGTTTCTCTGAAGTGTTTCCCACCAGGGTAAACACGCTCATAATAAAGGCCTCGTGGCTTACTTGTGTTTGTTGCCATGCATTTTGTACTGCTCCCCCTATGCCAAGCATTTTCACCAGCATATTTACTCTTTAAATCCTCCCAGGGTCCTGGGAATGGGTCACACTACTATCCCCACCTCACAAGTGAGTTGCAGAGAGGTGAGATTGCGTGCTTGAGGTGACGCAGGAGCCATGATTCTAAACAGAGTGTGTCCAGCTGGGAAGAGCATGCCCCGGACTACTGGCTCCACTTTACTGCTTCCCACAGGAAGAAGCCAAGGTGTCCTCCTCTGAAGGTGCCCTGGGAAAGCATGTCCTCTCCCCCATAAACATCTGCCATGCTGGCCCTGTGCCAAGAGACCGCCTCCTGCCAGCTCTTCCTCTAGTCTCTGTCCCTGTGCTTCATATCTTGTCTCTGCTTCTAGATTAATGTCCAGCCGGCAAAGACCTTGCCTGCCCTGTCTACGTCTTCCTTGAGTCACCTGGTCAGGGATGGGTGGTTATTTGTGGAGGCCTGAATGACTCTTGATAAGTAGTTCTGCATGGCTTCTCCAGCGGTGACCAGCGCGGTAGTTAAAGGAGGGCAGTGACCTTGAATCTGGTTGGAGAAGGCACAGAGGGAGGTCTCTGGGGTTCTGTGATGAAGTCATGATGTGGTCCCCAAATACCTGTCCCCCCCTTCCCTAGCTGCACCTGGAGCTGCAGGTCCTATAGACCTGGGGCTGTGCTGTGCACCTAATGCTCAATACCGTCACCCTCCGTATCCAGCCAACTGTGGATTGAAAATGTCCCGGGAAATAACTGAGCCTCTACTCTCTGTGTGCAGGCCCTTTTCCTGTCATTATTCCATAAACAGTGTGACAACAATTCAGACAGTGTTGACATAACACGAAATAATATACATCTGAGATGATTTAAAGGCTATGCGAGGATACACCCCAGTTACATGTAAGTATAACCATTTACATCTGAAGACTTTGGTATCAAAGGTGGACCCTGGAACCCATGCCTTAGACACCTCTTTGATAATGTATTGTCTTAGTGACCCTGGGAGTGAGGTCTGATTTGCTCTCCTATTTCACAGAGAAGGGTGTCTGAGGCTCAGGGAGGGGACGTCCCTGTTACATACCCCTGGGAAGAGCCCAGGGTCTCAGCTGGGGGTGATGGAGCCAGCGCTCAAACCTCAAGGGAAGGGTTCCGCAACACACTGAGGCACTCCCGCCGCACCTTTGCCTTCCTCAGAGCCACGTATGTCTTGTCGTGCCTCGCTGGGTCTAACCCTGGAGGCCACTGGGCCAGAGGCGCAGGACAGTGGGAGAACACGCAGAGGTTGGAAGCCCTCCTCTCCTGCCTCCTACACGTACCTGCTGGGGGCCAGGGGTCCTCCTGGGCATGGCTCTTGGTGCTCAGAACACAGCAGTGGTTTTGACAGGCAATGCTTTGCTTTCCTGGAGTTTCTGTCCTAGTGGGAGAGAGACAGGAAGCAGCCAGATAGGGATGCAAACACAGTGAGTAACTCCAGGCCGCCATGAATACTGAGAGATGGAGAGCGGTGCGGTGACTCACGCGCAAGGGGAATTTAGCACTGGATTGTCAGGACAGACGTCTGTGAGAAGAGGCATTAAAGTGATGAAACTTGGCCCTGCGAAGTCCTAGGAGAAGAGCTTTCCAGGCAGGATGAAAAATGAGAAGCCCCTAAGGTATGATCTAGCCAAAGTTCAGGACCGCGGAAGTGTGGGTAACAGGAAGGACGCCGGGCTCAGGCACGGGGAGAGAAGCAGAGACCAGATCGTGCAGGGCCATCAAAGCCATACCGACTCAGTGATATCCTTAAGAGCAAAAGGTTTGGGGGCGAGAGAATAGCTCAGGCTGGTAAGCGCCTTCCTGGCAAGTGCAAGGTCCTGAGTTCGATCTCTGGTAGGAAAAATAAAAGGGTACAAGGTTTTAGATGGGCATCAGAACTTAGGAGATGCCTGTTTTAACCCTCAGAGCACTTTGAGGATGGCCGATAACCTGAGTTTCCAAGATGCTCACGTCATGCCTGAGCTGTGATGACTCGGGAGCTTCCTGGGAGTTTCCAGGAACATGCGTGCCAGTTAGCACAGATGTGCCAGATGCGGTTATGCGGACGGCTTCTGCGGTGACCTGTAGCTGCTTTGCTACGGTCACATGACCAGGGTTACGGCTTCCTACTGGTGGCGAGGGACGGTCCCAAGGACAGATGTTGCTGCCTGAAGCCCCGGAGCCTGTTCTGCCTGTCATGCGGGCTGATGATATAGATCTGTCAGGAGACAGTCAGAGCTAATCCGAGTCATGCAGGCCTGTGACTCGGTGGAGCGCCCGGAGGGACTGGCAGGAGCAATCCTCCCTGGTGAGTCAGGGTGAGGGACACTGGGAGGGGAAAGGAAGGCTCATATTTGGGTCGTGACACTGTGCTGGGGTGTGGAGGTTTTTCCAAATCCAGAGGCTGGAGATTCTGATTGCATAGGACTTTGAGGAGGTGACGCCAGGTAATTCTTATATACTACCAGGGTAAAACAAACAAACACTGTATTCGGAGGTGACCCATGGCCAGTTGCACCCAGGAAGGCTCTACCAACCTGCGCAGCTCTGATCCCAGCTCGGCATATTCACCATGAAAGCCACCAAGCACCTCCCTAAACTCGCTATGGCTTTAGGGTCCTCACTGTTCCATGGCGCTGGTAATAATGGAGCCTCGTTCATTGACTGGGCAGGGAACAGTGTGGCTGATGCATAAACTTGTGTGGTCTATGTGCCACGGGCCACGGTTGTGTATGCCACTGAACTGCTCAGTGTCTCTGAGAAGTTCATGGCTATTTACACATGAGGACTGGCGTTACGTGATCAGTCTAACATCACTCTATTTTCCAACACACACACACACACACACACACACACGCACACACGCACACACGCACGCACCCCAAATGACACATTCCATCTCCAAATGCTACAGTGATCACTGGCCCCATGTAATGCCTTGCTGTCAGGGATTTTTTTTTTTTTTTTTTTTACGTGACATGTGGCTCTGTTTCCAACTCCAAGGAGCAACCTTGTGGTAGTCGGCATCTGTGGCCACTATAAACTCTGGACAATAAGTAGAAGAGAATCACCTGAAGACATTGGGGAGCTGCCGTATACTGGAGTACTGTCACTTGGAAGAAAGGGACAATATTAGGTGGGCAAAGTGCATCTGTGTCAGGAGGCAGGGGTGGCTTAAAGCCTGCTAGAAGTCCGATCTCACTGGCCTGACAAACCAGAGAGCTGGGCACACACACAGACAGGCCCTGGAAAGCAAGGCAAGGGGTGGGTGCTTCCTGAGAGCCCAAGATCCCAAGGAGGGACGCCCCAAGTGCTCTCTCCGAAGCTTTGGCAGAACGTTTGCGCTCCGAGTGTGTCCAGCCCAGACGAAACACACTGTACTGATCCTGCAGCTGCCACCCCACACCCAGGGTGGCGGTCTACAGTTTGAGGTCAGCCAGATTAACTGTCTGCTTAACAAAGAATGAAAAGAAAAAGAAATGAGACTGCCTGCTACGTGCTGATATGGAAAGTGCAGAAAATATAGCTATTGAAAAGCTCAGTAGAAACCAGTCTATAATATCCTACTAAATTATACATATATAAAAATTATATATATATATATATATATATATATATATATATATGCATATATACATACCGACCTGTAACTATCTAGAACTCTTCAGAAAGACTAAGAAGATTCCCAAGAAATTAGTAGTAGAGGATGCCTTCCGGGACAAGAAAGTGGAAGTGTGGGTGATTGAACACAGAGAGGTAGAACCGCATAGTTTTATTTAAAAAAAAAAATCAGAGGGCCAGCCAGATAGCTCAGCGGACTAAAGCACCTGCTTTGGCAGAGTGCAGTGGCTGGGGTTCGATCCCTGGTGTGCCGTGCTGTGCCAGCCCAGGGCCCCGTCCCTGGGGTGTGCTGAGACGGTGATTGAGATTGAGTGTGGTGTTGCATGCCTATAATCCCAGTCCTTGGGAGACTGGAAATGGGAGAATCACTGAGTCTGATCCACTTAGTGAGACCCTGTGCTAAAAAAAAAAAATTTAAAAAAATCAGGTTTGTTGAGGTATAATTTTCAATCTCCCCTTTCAGTTTGTTTTCCAAGTTTTGGCAAATACAAGAAACTGTGCAAGGACTGACACAGTGAAAATGTCAAGTGGCTTCACTCTCTTCCAAATTCTTGGGTGTTTTTGCCATCAGTCACTGTCCCTGCCCGCCCCGAGCCCCTGCCAACCTTTGGCCCATTTTCTGTCTCTGTACTCTTGCCTTTTCCAGCTTATCACCTCCTGACATCGCGCTCTGCGTAGGCTTCTGGGACGGCTCGCTTCGCCCAGCGCGTTGCAAGCGCACCTTTTCCAGTCCCGGCACCTCCCCACTGGTCGTTGCTGAGCTGTCTTCTTGGGTGGATGTGCACGGTTGCTTCTTCGTTAGCTGAGGACCTCTGAGTTGTTCCCTGATGTGCAGACTGTGTGTACAGGTGTTTGTATGAGTTTATGTTTTCTTTTCTCTTTTGCGCCGTCCTGCAAGCAGGGCCTTTTGTAAGTGTGTGATTAACTTCATAAAAATGGCCAAATTTTTGTCTAAACAGGCTTGGTTTGGTCATTTCCCAAGGGAAATGCTATACTTTGGATTTGAAATGTGCCCCAAAGGCTTGTGTGTTTCAGGGTTGGTCTTTGGCTGATGGCAGTGCTGGGAGGCGGTGGACCCATAGGTGGAGCCTGGGGGGAGGAAGTTAGATTATTGGGTGTGCCCTTGGAGGGGACATTGGCAACCCAGCCCCTTCCTGTGTCTCTCCACGTCCCAGTCCAGTGACAGAAAGCTAACACAAGAAATATATAAGACTTCTAATTTACCACCTTTTTTTTTGGTCTTTTTGAGACAGGGCCTTGCTATGCACTTCAGGCTGGCCTTGAGCTCACTTGGTAGCTCAGGCTGGTCTTGAACTTGCAATGATCCCCCTGCCTCAGCCTCTCCACTACTGGGATTGCAGGCGTGTACCACCATGTCAAGCCTACATTTTTGTCTATACTTGGTATTCCCATGTTTATAGCCATCCCAACAGATCTGTAGAGGTATCTCATTGAAATTTTAATATAAAATTCTCAAATAGTCAATAATGTTGAGCATCATTGATGTATTTATTTCCCACCATATATCTCTATTTCTTTATGTATAATAAATGAGAGGGACAACCCTTGCTGAAATTAACCCTTTAAATATAATTCACATAGCATAAAAGTCACTCTTCTTTTTTTCCTTTTTTAAAAAAGTATTTAGTACAGGGTCTATAGGTATAGGGTCTCACTACACAGATCAGATTCATAGTGATCCTCCTATTTTCAGCCTTCCAAGTGCTGAGATTACAGGTGCACGCCACCACGCTCAGTCTCATTTGCTGTCTCCATGTGCTCTGGGGGTGGGGCCGGCACAGCACACCCAGGGTTCAAACCCTAGTCCCTGTGTCTGCCTAAGCAAGTGCTTTAATCCACTGAGCTATGTGGCCTGGCCTAAAATTTACCCTTTAAACACATAATTCAGTGGTGGTAAAAACAGTCACAAAGTTTTGCAACCATCATTCCTAAGTTCTTTTTTTTTTTTTTTTATTTATTTACTTATTTATTTGGCATAAGGTCTCACTCTACAGTGTGGACTTATAATGGTCCTGCTGTCTCAGCCTCTCCAGTGCTGGGATTACAGGTGTGCCCCACCATGCCCAGTTTCAGTGGCCAGAACAGCATGAAGTACTAGGGATTGAACCCAGGTCCTTGTGGTTGTCAGGCACGTGCTTAGACTGCCGAACTATTTCCCCAGCCAAGTACCTAAGCCTGGAACATTTTTATTACTCACCAAAGAAACTCTGAACCCATTAGCAATAACCCTCTCTCACACATGTTTATCCCCTTTACCCCAACCTCAGGCAACCAATAACCTATTTTCTGTCTTTATGGTTTGCTCAATATAGACATTTCATATAAATGGAGTCATATAGTACATGGCCTTTGGTATCTATCATCTTTAATTCAGCATGATATTTTCAAGCTTCATCTCTATTGTAGCATATGCTAGTACTTGATGCTTAATAATATTTCAGCTTTTTATGGACAAATAATATTCCATTTTGGAGTTTTGTTTATTCATCCATTGACTGATGAACATTTGAATTATTTCTACTTCTTTGGATATTATGAGTAACACTGCTGTAAACATGTTTCTATTGGTGTTTTATCAATATACCTTTCAATGTTTACAGGCCTACAGCTAATAGTAAAATTTCAGGGGCACATTAACTTTTTAAAAATTTTATTTGCATTTGCTTTATGCTTAATTTATTCCCGTGCCACGTTTTTGTTTCCTCAGTGTCTTCTGGGATATCTTTTTCTTCTGTGAAACCTCCTCCTCTGGTTAAGGAACAATTTGTTCCTTTTTAGTAAAGATCATCTCGATATGGCAGGGGGAGCTCATGGGTGGGTTAATCCGGCTGTGAGCTCTGTAAGTGCGGCGGCGCATCCTGGGTGCTTTGTTCACCTGGATGTGTTCAATATCCAGAGACTCTACATCTACGCCCTTAAGTTCAGCACCACTCTCTAAATGTTTAAGCATGTGCAGCAAAAAATCCAGCACCCTTTTGGGCCACCGACCCTGCGTCCAGCTCCACTGTCTGGCCCGGGCACACCTACCAACTCCACCACTGTAACGCCAGAACGGCACACACTGCTTCTTTAATGTGGCATCCTTCAGATAGTTGGTGGCCTTTTGGATATGCGTACACTTGATGGCCTGGGCAGTTTCACGCGTGTTCTTAAAGTGGACATGAAGAATTGAGTCTCTTGATTTGCATGATTTTGTGGGGTTTTCTGAGTCGAGAGATAGTAAACCATCTTCACAGGTCATCTCAGGCCGCCCTTAGGAAGAGCTAGTTTTTTTTCTTTTTCTAGTATGACAAATCATCACACTGGTTTTCTTTTTTCTCAAATTTTTAATATATTTTATTGACTTAGGGGCCAAACAAGGCAGCATTTGATGAGTTAAGGCAATTCATTGAAAATGTGTCACACAGCTCTGTGGAGTGATTCATCATAGGACCTGAGGGTGGAAAGGGCAGTTTTGTGGCTGATACGGCTTAGGACACTTGCTCATGTAGTTTTCTTAATTTGTTTAGTTTCTTTGTGGTGCTGAGGACCAAACGCAGGGCCTTCCACATGCTAAGTGCTGAACTGCCGAGCTACAGCCTGAGCCTTGCTCGTTTATTTAGAGGGGCCCCTCCACACACTGTGGATGGAAGAAGTCAAGGCTGCACGTGCTACATGCTGGGTGGCTGTAAGGACCCAGTTCTGAGAACAGGTGGACTGGCAGATCAGCGGCAGGTCAGGCAAGGGCATCAGGCTTGTGCTCCCACCCCTTTTGATGCCAGTAAACTTGATCTACTGAGCCACCACCCCTCAGAGTTCACCCTTACCTCTTTCCGATGTTGAGCTGACATTTTGAGCTGGGTGGTAAACCAAGACCCACAAACAATCCCTATTTCAAGCTGTAAAACAGACAGGGCCACAGTTTCATTTCCTTCGTTTTTGGCCTGGTACTCCATGAGATTCTGAGATAACAGTTGAGGTCTTTACAACAGGACTGGCTTTACAAAAATATTGTTACCAGTCCAGAATAAATGAAACTCCAACTGCTTAGAAATAATACTGTATTAACCTGTTTGTACCCACACCTTTTAATCAGTTTTTTTAAAAAAATCTCCTTTGCTTATACCTTTGAAACTCCCACTTACGTGTTTAAAAACCCCAGCTCATTACTCTGCTGCTCTTCCAAATCCTCTCGAGCCCCTCCACCAGCCCTCCCCTCTTCCATCTTCCCAGCGTCCCCCCGCCCCATCTACCCAGCATCTAAGAGCAGGGATCACACCGCAGGGTGATGGTCTCGCTGGGCCTTCTGTTACTAGGATGTGGCTTTGGAGAAGGCTGCTAGGATGCTTGTGAACACAACACCAGGGGGCTGGGAGGCATCGATGGCAGAGTGGATTCCTCATTTCCTGTACTAGTCCACGAGCCGGGTAGTCTGAGTGTGACAGGCCTCCAGGCAGATTTTCAAGGCTTTCTCATTACCATCAGATCGATGGATCAAGGGTTCCCCCGTGATATCATCTTTCATGGGCTCCTTCTGAGGATTGAACTCCTCGTGGTACGATCGGCCACTCTTGGGGTGAATCAGCCTTCCAGTAATCCTCTGGATTAGCAGGGAGTCTGGGATGCGGAATTCAATCGCAGAATCAAGTCTCTCTTTCCTCTTCTTCATCAGGTCGTCGAGCATTTCTGCCTGCCTCACGGCCCGAGGGAAGCCATCTAGAAGGAAGCTGTTTCTGCAGGAAGGGGTCTCCAAGTTCTTCTCAGTGAGCTTCACTACCATTTCATCACTCACCGGCTTCCCAGCGTCCATAGTTGCCTTCAGCTTTCTCCCCATCTCTGAGCCAGAAGCTGCCATGGCTCTGAGCATGCCCCCAGGGGCTAAATGGCAGACCCAGAAGTCTTCAGCTAATCTGGGTGCCTGGGTTCCCTTACCAGCCCCGGGAGGTCCAAGCAGCACGGCCCGGAAGCCTTTAGAACACTTGGACTCCAAGGCCTGCGAGGTAGGAGCCATGTCTGCCAAACTCTCGCAGCCAGCCCTCCTGTTTTTTCTTTTTTTTGGCGGGACCGTGGTTCGAACTCATGACCTTGCAACTTGCCAGGCAGGCACTTGTGCCACGGAACTATCTCCCCAGCCCCACATTGTTTTTCTTAACATCTGCAGACATTTCTTTTTTTGTATCGTGGCGGGCTCAGCCTGCTCTGGGGGTGGGGCTGGCACAGCATGTGGTGCCGGGGGTCGAACTGTGGTCCCTGAGGTTGCCTAAGCTTTCTTAAGCAGGCGCTTTAGACCACTGAACCATCTTGCCAGCCCCTGCAGACATTTCAATCAGTGGTGAATGAGGGGTCCAGCCTGTCCATATCTTTGTCAACACTTGTTATTATCACTCAGTGAGTATAAAGTATTACTCTGGGCCAGGGAGATAACTCAGTGGCACAAGTGACTGCCTGGCAAGTTGTGAGGTCATGAGTTTGAACCCTGGTCCTGCAACAACAACAACAACAGCAAAAATGTTACCTCATTGTGCCTTGGATTTGTAGCTCCCTAGTGACCAACAGCATGGAGCATTGTTTCTATGTGTTTCTTGGTAATTTGTATGTAATTTCTGGAGAAATGACGTTCAATTATTTTGAACAGTTTAGAAGTAGACTATTTGTCTTTTTAAGATTTATGTATTTACTTCTTGGAACTGGGAATTGAACTTGGGACCTTGTGCTTTTCAGGCAGGCACTTGTGCCACTGAGCTATATCTCCATCCCCAGAGCTGGGTATGGTGGCGCACACCTGCAGTCCCAGCACTTGGGAGGCTGAGGCAGGAGAATCGGGTGTGAGGTGGAGACCAGCCTGGGCTACAAAAGTGAGCTCAAGGCCGGCCTGAACTGCACAGTGAGACCCTGTCTCAAATAAATAAATAAAATAAAATAAAAGTTTAAAAAATAAAATGATTCTATTTGGGGCTGGTGAGATGGCTCAGTCTAAAACGCTTGCTTAGGCAAACATAGGAAATCGCAGAGACCAAGGTTCGATCCCTGGCACCACATGTGATGCCAGCCCCACTTCCAGGGTAGGCTGAGCCGGCCATAAAAAAAAAAAAATAAAATAAAATAAAATAGATAGATAGATAGATAGATAGATAGATAGATAGATAGATAGATAGATCCCCAGCCCTCTATTTGACTTTTTGTTGTGGACTTGTAAGAGTGCTTTGAGGGCCGAGACTTCCCGGCTCCCGGCTGGTGGGCGGAGAGCCACGGCCAGGTGGAGGAGAGCTGGCCGGGCCACAGATGTCCTATGACCTGTCTTTTGGATCGTGGTGCATACCTATGCTCCTTACATCACATTTCCTGTGGCCTTCGTGGCTGGGGCTGTGGGCGATCACCAGGAATGGTTCATTGGGGACCGGACCTCCAGCCTGTGGAGGAAGAAAAGAGCTTCTCAGAGCGCCGTGAGGATCGTAAGCTGGATGAACTGCTAGGCCAGGACCGCACCCAGGTGGCGAGCCTTAAGGACAGCTGGAATTTGCCCCTAAATCTGTCCTGAACCCACCTGCCCTGAGAAGAGTGAATGAAGACTCGGGTCCCTGTGCTCCGCAGGGCGCTGACGCCCCGCCCTGGTAGCAACCCAGCTCCAGCACACACGTCGGGTTTGCCTTGCTGCTTCCACTTGCCACAGCCCCACGTGCACCGGCTGCTGCTTGGCAGCCAGGGAGACACAGGAGCAGCTGGGTGCCGGGCAAGGGCAGGGCTGGATCTGCCCACGGGGTCCCCAGCTGCTCGGGCTCCGGGGCTGCCGGCGGGGCCCTGCCCAGAGGAGTGCTGTGGGTGGACATTGGCTCTCAGTCTCCCGGGGAAGGTCGTTGGGCCTGGAGTGGGAACGGCTGGGGTTGGGGTGGTCCCATTAGGAGGGGTACCCGCGTGTCTAGTTGCAGTTTGCACTGGGAAGAATTCAGAAGTCTACCTGGTTCGCTTGACTGGTTTCCCTGTCCTCAATCCTGTTGTCAGCTTGGGAATGAGACTCCCGGGAGGGAGAGCGTTTTTCTCTTGTCAGATGCACAGGCTGTTTGCGGAGCAGAGAGGAACCTGGGCTGCCGCATTCACCTGAACACAGCCACCGCCGTCCACCCCTCGCCACTGGGTACTGAAAACTTGATTTTTTTTTTTAACACAGAAATTTAGAAATCTAAACATATACAAAATTACAGCATGTCAAACCTATGGCATTTTTTTTGTCTTGTTTTCTCTTTAATTACCCCCCCCCCCGCCTTTTTTTTCCGGTCTTTTTGAGACAGGGTGTTGCTATATAGTTCAGGTTGGCCTTGAGCTCACTTTTGTAGCCCAGGCTGGTCTCCAACTCACACTGATCCTCCTGCCTCAACCTCCCAAATGCTAGGATCATAGGTATGCGCCGCCATGCCCAGCCCTTTTTAATTACCCTTTTTGTTTTCTTTTAAAACAAACATTCACTTGAGAGAGAGAGTATAGCAATAATTGAAATTACATGAGAAGCAGCACACACCTAGAAGACCAGAATGAGAAGCATTTCAAGCATGATTTTAGCCTTTCACCTTACTACTCTGAGAGTCAAAAACCTGTTGCAGATTCTTAGGACCGTTGTCTAATTCTTCCTGTGAACACCTGGTTAAAGTGGTGTCTGAGAACCATTTGAATCGAA
>PVKN010006370.1:0-12635 GCA_004027915.1 Capromys pilorides
TCTTTCTTTCTTTCTTTCTTTCTTTCTTTCTTTCTTTCTTTCTTTTTTTTCCTAGAGATGTTTCTAACCCACATATGAACTGCCACTGACAAATAGAGGTGGAGGAGTTCAGTCAGTTTGGCCTATGAAGACCTTAGGCCCTGTGACCTTGAAGGCCTGGGCTGGATTCTGGCTTTGCGACTCTCTAGATATGTGCTTCTGAGCATTGCTTAACTTCTTTAAGTACCAATTTTCTCAATGTAGATAATAGGACTAATAATTCTCTCATAAATTCTGATATTTCTGCCTAATTTTTGTCTCTTCTACAAGTCCTCTACATTTTCCTCCTCTCCAATCCATTAATCTCCCCAAAGCCCTAAAGCCCTTATTCTCCTCAACTGTTTTCCATAGCCAACAGGATATGACCTAAATTGCTTAGGAAGCATTTAAGGCCAGCCACAACTAGATTAATTTAGTCCACAAATACTTATTGCAGGTCTGCTGTGGGCCAGACCTGTGCTAGGCACCAAGAACTCAAAGGTCTCCACACTCCTGCAGCTGATAGGCTGAGAGTAAAGAGTATAACTGATTATTCAAGCTAAATAATCACAGACTGAGATAAAGGGTGAAGGAAGAAGGTCCTTCTCTGAGTCTACAGCAGGGCTCAGAGTCAGGGAAGTTTTCCTGAGGAAGTGACATTTAAGGATCAGATGAAGTTATTTAGACAATTTGGCAAAAGCAGAGAAAGGAGAGAAAATGCAACAATATGTGGAAAGGCTGTGAGGCTGGAGCTCAGATCGCCAGGGAGGAAAATGAAAGCAGAGCGAGCAGGGCTTGCACCTGGGCATCTGGAATTTGGTTTTCATCCTGATGCAATAGTGGTGGTGAAGGCTTTTAAGCAGCGATCAACTTGGACAGAGGTGATTGCTGAAATGTGTGCTTTAAAAGGATCACCTTACAGACAGCAGAAAGGACTGGAAGGAGATGAGAGAGAAGAAAGGAAATCAAGTAGGACTGAGCAGGCCAGAGTGGATCCGGAAGGTGATAATGAGTAAGAAAAGGTACACAGAGGTCTGAGAGAAATTTAGAGAAGAACTTGGTAGGACTTGTGGATGAACTGGACGTGGGGTGGTGGTGAGGGTCACTTTTCTGCTGGTGCAATGGGAGGACGCTGGTGCCAGTCCCAGGGACAAGAACGCTGGTGATACTGCAGGTTTGGAGGGGCAGACGTTGGACCAGCTGTTTTTGAGCTGCTTGTGAGCCTCTGGAGGCAGATCTGGGAGGGTAGGCACAGGGTCCTCCATGTACAGTCTCACGGCTGGGATCCTTCCTTACCCCTTAATGGCACTGCCAGGTGGCCTAATTTTAAGGTCAAGCCCACTGGGGATGGAGGGTAATACCTTCTTCCCTACCCTCGGGGACCTGCTAGTTTCTTGTAGGTAGATACAGCAGGAAGTAGTCTTCAATCTCACAACAGAAGGAAGGGACAGTAGGTGAGAGAAGGGAAGGTGGTAGGTGTCCTATGACAGCCCTGGCCAGCTACCCCTGCGGGACCACTCCACATTCACAGAGGACTCCTGTTCCATGGCCTTGCTCAGGCAGCATTGCCACCTGTATGTAGCCTGCCCATCTCAAAGCCATTATCCTCAAAAGCCTTCCCCAGTCCTCCCAGGGCGGCCAACCCTCCTTCAGTACCCAGAAAGCCCGCGCACAGTGATTAGCATGCTAGTCACAGGTACTGTCCCGGCATGTCTGCTTGTGTCCAAGTCTGGCTCCCTCACTAGCTGGACAGGTCTTCTAGGACTGAGGTGAAACTCTTCTGTGTCCTCGAGCCGCACCGCCGCAGTCTCAGCGTGGGCTGAGTAAGGGGGCGTTTTCTCTGCGGTCCTCACAAACATTGGGCATGCTCAGTGCCTCCCTTTAGGTTTTAGAACCAATCCCCTCACCCACTACTCTCCACTCTCCTGTTACCCCTTACTTTGAAGATCTTTCATCTTTTAGATTTGTCTGGCTCCTAGCCCAATAACCTTTATCTCGAAGTAGCTGTAACCTCAGGTTTAGGTCATCTAAGAAATAAACCGAGCTTTGTACGCGAGCAGAGAGCGGGGCCGCGGCTCCTTTAAGAGTGATGGCAGAGGGCGTGGCCTGCGGGGAGCTAGCCGGGAAGAGGCGCAGCTCTTTTAAGTGGCAGCGGAGGCCGGGGCCGGCTAACACGGGTGCGGTCACTTTCGAAGATGGGCGCCGCCCGGGACACCTGAGTTCCCCGAAGTGGGACGCGTCCGCTTTAATCGGGGTGCAAGGTGGGGGGGCGTTACATCAGTCACCACTACGTGGGGGCCTTTCCGAGGAGGCCTCCCCGCGCCTGCCGTGGAAAAGTACCGGGGTGCCCAGAGCCCGCCCCCGGCCCCGCCCCCGGCCGGCCAGGCCCCGCCCACACCTCAGGACGCGCCCCCCCACGGGCGCTGGCAGCAGCTGCTGGGTGCGGGGCGCCTGCTGGGGCAGGCGCTCGGAGGCACTGGGCCTCCAGCCTCATCTGCGGCCGCCCGGGGCGCTCGGAAGGGGGCCTCGGAGGGTGGGCGCTAAGTCCCCGAGGGTGGGAGCCCCGGAGAACTCCCAGCCCACAGCCCTTCCCAGAACCACGGCCACGCAAGCTGTGGACAAAGGCGGCTGGAGGGCGCTGGATCCCGCCCCCAGCTCCCAGCCATCGCGGACGCGCGGGAACCCGCAGACGGCGGGCGAGTGGGCGGGCAAATAGCAAGGCCAGCGGCTGGAGAGGCCAGATAGGCACCGGGCACGGGTGGCGAGAGCGAGCATACAGCGAGGGCCACGCACGGGCGCACACCCAAGCCCCGCAGGCCCCTCGCGGAGCCCCGGGCGCTCAGGGGACCGCCCCGCGCTCGGGTTCTGGCGTTGCTCGCCGAGCTTAGTGCCTGCCTTCTCCGTTGAACCGGTGTCTGCACGCAGCTCCCCCATCCCAGAGTGCCCCCCTTTCCCGCCTGCATCAGCTCCTTGGTGACAGCAGTGACACCCAGACGCGGCGCACCTACCCCGACCACAGTGGCGAGACAGACAGACATCCCGGTGTTTGCGCCCACACTCTTAGTCACAGATGCCCGCATGCACGCGCGATCTCACACACACACACACACACACACACACATCCTGTGCACAAACACGCACACGCTGGTCCTGGGGCTCAGCCCCGCAGAGCCATCCGCAGCTCCCGCTGAAGGATGGACAGACCCAGGTGCCAGTCGCAAGCACCTCCCCTCGCCTACTTACCATACTGCAGCCCCCTGGCCCAGGCTCGCTGGGTCCACACCGCGGTGTGCCCAGGTATCTTTCTTAAAGGGAAAGTTGCATCAGCCTCCAGAGGCTGGTGCTGCCGAGAGCTTGCTCGCGCCGTGGCGCCTCCAGAGCTTGTTGTGTTTTGGTTTCGGGGAGGCGGGGGCTAAGAGTTTGGTGAAAGTTTGGAGAGTGAAAAAGGGTTGGGAGACCTAGCCAAATCCCTCCCCTCCCCGAACAGCTCCCCTCCCCCTCCACTTGTCCCATCCCCTCCCTCGTGCCGACTTCTCAGGCTCCTCCTACAAGGGAATAAAATTACAAGTTGCTCCAGCTTTTAGAAGATTGAGCTCTATGAATCCTAGGGCTCCGCCAGAGAGCCCCTTCTCAGCCTCTGGTCCCTGCCTCCCTGTCTTCTGGTTGAGGCCCTTAGATAGAACCAGTGTTGTCCCCTTGGGCTCGGCTGGAAAGAAGCCCAAAGGCCTGGGGAACCTTTGTGGGTGTGGGGCTGCTGTTAGCCCTCCAGGCCCCTGGCTGTCTCCTTCTCCGCCTCTGGCCTTCTCTTCTCCGCCCCTGGCCTCTGCGTCGCTGCCCTCCGACTGGGGCCCTTGGAGGGAGCAGATGTTGTCCCCTTGGGCTAGGCTGGAATGAAGCCAGAAGGCCTGGGGAAACTTTGGGGGGTTGGGGCTGTTGTTAGCCTGTCAGGCCCCCGGCCTTCTGCGCCTGCGTTCCCCCTAGAGAGAAGTCAGAGCAAATTCCGTGCGTTCCCTTTGGAGCAGTGCCGCTAGAGACCTTGGGCACAGCTGGGTAAGCCCAGGTCCTACTCCTTGGAACTGGAGGGCTGTGGAGCCCTTTCTCCAGAAACCCTCTTAGACAAAGGCTGATTCAACCCTAGCCTGGTGGTACTGCTGCTGGTGCGGCAAACACCAACTTGGTCTCCTCCAAATACCTGGATTCTCTTTCTACTTAAAGAAGTCTTTGCCGAAAATGTTTTGCTGACCCTCAGGGTGAGTTAAAGAAGCAGTATATGCAAGGCATTCATTGATCTAGGCTGGACAGCAAACTGCCACTTGGAATAGGGAGAAGGACCAGCTTTGTGGGAAGGGGCCACTCAGTACTAAGTGCCAGAGGAACTGACCCTGAACAGGACTCATGGAAGGCTCCAGTCTGGAGAGACAGACCCCACTCTGTACCAGAGTCCTCCATCACTGTCTAGGTTTCTTTTTTTTTTTTTTTTTTGTGCTGAGGATCAAACTCAGGACCTTGTACTTGCCAGGCACGCACTTCTGCCACTGAGCTAACTCCCCAACCCCTCATCACTATCTAGTTAAGAAACTGATTTTAGGGGCAGAGAAGATAGCTCAGTAGAATAAGCACTTGCCTGGCAAACGCAAGGGCCTGAGTTCAATCCCTGGTTTTGCAAAAAAAGAAACTGATTTTATATTTTCACTGAAAGCAGTGTCTAATAAGCTGGTACAGATGGGTCAAATTTGCACAAGAACAGTTGATAAGTGAGATTCTACTTTATTAATTTATGATCAGAGACACTGCCCAGCCCAGACACCTCCCATCCACAGGCCTCCCCTCAGGGCCAGGGCCAGGGCCATATACAGACTGTGCTCAGAACTCTGACGTTTTCACACTGGGGGCAATATCATGGCTGTTCCCTTTTTCTTTGTCCCCAAACCTAGCAGACATAGCATGTTTGAGATTTATATTCTTCTACAAACCAGCTACGGCACCTGTGTGGGTTCGCACATGTATGTTCACTGGACACCCACTCACACACACCTCTAGCTGAGCAGCCTATTGTGTCTGCACCCCTGACTCTGCCCAAGTAGGCACCTCTGAAAGAGTGGCTAGACCCTGCAGCAGGCCTGTGCTGTAGGTATTCTCAACTTCTGAGACAAGTAAATTGCTCAAGTTTCTCCCCATGGAACCTAATTCTCCCCACAAATTATTTCTGTTCTCTCTTTCCTTACCTTCTCCCTAGCTGGTCAAAAAGGACTTCCTCCCAGGAAGATAGAATGGAGGCTGTTGGAAGAAGGTCTAAGATAGAGAAGGGACAAGCGAGGGTATGAGTGGGGAAAGGTGAGCGTAAAAGGCCCTGAGAGGGTTCTGAGAATTTTCCTAGTCCTGGGAAAATAGGGCTTCCCAATTAGCCTAAAGAATCTGGAGATGGATCCCAGTCCTGCAAAAAAATAAAAAGAATCTAGAGATGGGCTGGAGAGATAGCTCAGTGGAATAAGCTCTTGCCTGGCAAGCATAGAGTCCTGAGTTCAACTCTGGTACCACAAAAAAAAAAAAAAAAAAAATCTGGAGAAGCCAGGAATAGGATGCCCTTGGGCACTGGGGGTGGGACCTGAGGCCACGGGAAGAAAAGGGGAAACAGGAGCTTAGCACTCAGGAGCTCTAGCAGAAGGAAAGTTAGGGTTCACTGGAGCCTGGGAGGCAGCCTGGACTTCAGTCCATGAAGTAGGAGAGAGAAACTTGCCTTTGAGGTGTCTAGGAAGCTAGTAACACTGACCTTGAAGGTTTTGCTAGACTCCCCATGACACAACACAAGTATATTTGTATATACAGATTAGTGGATGCGTGTGCTTTACTCACCTGCTCCATAAAGCTCTTCAGACAGCCATAGCAGGAGTCCTGGGAGAGGATTGTGAGAAAGGTTCTGGTCTGAAAAGCCGTCCCCTAGAGACAGGAACTAAAGGGCTGTTTTTTTCCAATCAGAATGTTATCCCAAGGGAGGCAGGTCTGGGCCTAGCAGGGTCAAAACTGGAAGGCTCTGGTGCTTGGCTGTGAGGGAGGAGTGTGACCAGCCTTGATCACTCTAGAAGAGGAAGGAGATCAGGTCTGGCGGGACCAGATGTCCCACTGGTCCTGGCCTTTGCCTTCCTGGAGCAGGGCAGCAAGCGGGCAGGCAGCTGGCTAGGCTCCACCTGCTAAGGGCCAAGGCGAGTCTCAGGAGCCTCCGGTTACAGTGCTATTTCCTGGGTGGCTACGCCCAGCACCACATCCCTCAGGGCTGGCTGAGTTCCTCATTTGTCATCATTAGCCAGCGAGATCAATTCCTCTGTGTTGGGACAGTCGGCATAAACTTAGGTATGTGCCTGGTGGCAAGAGGGAAAGGGCCAGATCTACGCTGCTTCTGGAGGGCATTATAGGAACTGGTAGCACTGGCCTCTTTGATGGAGGAGAACTGGGCAGCTGGCTGAGAAGTTAGCCAGGGGAGGGTAGGCTTTCTTTGAGTCAGAGTCAGTCCTGAGGAGTGGCCTCCCCCTTCTTGGAGGCATCATTAAGTCTTCCCTACCTGGGTCCTGCTCTCAGAGTCTTCCTCTCTTGAAGTTTTGGAGCCCAGTGGTTAGTGCCCGACACCTTCCCTGTCCTTATCCAGTGTAGGGCAGAGGCTTAAATGAGCTTCAGATCTAAGAGTTGTTCCTGGGGCCCCTTATGTCACTTTCAGGCCACACTTCTCTCTGGGAGCATCAGCCAATCAAGGCTGAACCCCGGAGGCTCCAGGTAAAATCAGCCTTGCAGACAGGAAGCACTGATCTTGGCCCTATTCCTGGGGGGCATTTCCAATCTTCAGAGTAGTCTCTGTCCAGATTCCTAATACTTTAGAGCTCCCAAAGTCGAGAATTCCCAGCGCCAAGCGTGCCAGAATTCCCAATACTGTATAGGACGGAAGCCCAGAGTTCCAAATACTCAGAGCTGCCAGTGCCCAGTGGCAGAGATCCTAATGCTTGAGGTATCTAACATCCAAACCACCTGAGGTTTCTAACATCCAACTTTCAGAGAGTGTGAGTGCCACAAGTCACTTGGAAAGAGGAAGGGGTAGGTGCTCTTGCTTTGTTTGTTTGTTTGTTTGTTTATTTATTTATCTATTTATTTATTTATTTATTTATTTAATGGCTGGCTCAGCCTGCCCTGGTGGTGGGGGCTGATGCAGCATGTGGTGCCGGGAGTCGAACCGCAGTCCCTGTAGTTGCCTGAGCTTTCCTAAGCAGGCGTTTTAGACCACTGAACCATCTGTCAGGCCCAGGTGCTCTTGTATGACTGAGGTTCCTTCAGGGACTGGAGTGATGAGTGGTTGTGACAGGAAGTAGCCTAAGATGGGTGGCAGGAGACTGGGGATACAGCTCAGAGGTATAAGTGCCTGCCTGGCAAGCACAAGGTCCCAGGTTCAATCCCAAGTACTGCCAAAAAAAAAAAAAAAAAAAAAAAAAGATGGGTGGCAGGAACAGCAATGCTTCTGTTCTGCTCAGATCCTCTCTGGAGAGGTGGCAGGAGGAACGGAGGCTGGTCTTCTGGGCCCACCCCAATTGTGTGTTTAAATACTCACCAAATACTTGTGGGTGCCTACTAGGTGCTCATATTTGTGACCCTCTCCAGCAATCCAGCCATGGGGCGGGGGGGGGGGGTGCTCCTGCTCTTTAATGTGGATTGCTTGACAGCCTGTCCATGCTGGAGTGGTGATTTGGGCATGGAGCCATCTGTGGCTTGTGTGTGCCTGATACCATGGCTATGAGAATGAGTGGCTACTAGGATGTGACGGTTTTAGAAGGAGGCTGTGAGCAGCGTCAGCAAGTTGGGTGTGACTGTCAGAGCCAGCCTGGCTGTGTCCCTTTGTGTGGCCATGCTAGCAATCTGTGCGCCTCACTGCGCCACAGGGATGGGATGTGAGGCCCCTCTTCTGCTTGACTGATACTTCAAGGGACGGTGTTGCTGGTCTCCCTGTGGGAAAGACAGAGCCATCTCCAAGGTGCCCTGCAGTGGGGTGATTTCTCCTGCTGTCCCTGCCCCCTTTGGATCCTTAGCCCCTTTGAATTGGGAGGACAGGAAGAGGGGTGGGTGTAAGTGGATCAGCCAACACCAAAACTGACCACCTGGCCTGTGGAATGTAGGTGACATCACCCCTGCTCCCAGTCCAGCTCTGGCCTGGGGACTGAATGGGGCTTATTTCTGGGTTCAGATTCCCAGCTCCTGTCTAGACTTAAAAGAGGGGTGAAGCAATGATATCACTACAAAAAATGACACCTTAGGGAGTCATGACATCCCGAGGGGAGATGCCAGGATCTGGGAGGCTGATGGTGGCCTGCTTCCCAGGTAGGTGGGACTGTGTCTGCTGGCAGCTTGAGGAGCTGCCAGCAGCCAGGATGGCAGGGCTGGATAAGCCCTATGGGGGGCCCGGTGTTATCTGTTCCCCACACATGTCTGATAAGCCTCTTACTGAGGCCTGGCCCCCAGTAGGTGGGGAGCAGGCTGGAAGAGGGGAGGGCAGCTGGGGCTGGCTGAGCTCCAGGGAGACAGAAGGTCAGAAGGTGTTTGAAGAATCCCAGGGAGGGGAGCTAGGTGGAGTGGTCTTGGGATGCAGACTGGCGGGTTAGGCTGTCTGCATGGAGCACCCAGGCCTCTACGCAATCCTTGTGGGAAGTCGGCCTGGCTCACTCGGTGCTCCCCACCTCCAGTACTATTAGCAGTGACTATCAATCCCGGTATTGTGTAAGGATTAGAGGATTTAGGGTGTGTGAAATAGTCACAGTAGACAGTGGCGGGGTATATTGGGGTGCTTGTTCTTCTCAAAGGAGTCTCTTCCCTGGCACACACCCCCATGCCCAGCAGCACCCTGGAGTGGCTTGGAAACTAGCTGGGGGTCCCAGAGGCTTCCTAGCCTTGGATATATCTCCACACCTACCCAGTCTATAATTGCCCCCAAACACCTCAGGGAGGCTGGCTTTTCCCATATATTTTCTTCTAGCAGCCCCCATAGACTTTGGAGCCCTTGGTGCCCTCTAGTGACAAAAGCTGTACATGGCAGTTATAGCTGGCTCCCAGGACACATTGGGTCAGAGGAGGTACTGTCACTTGTCTGATTATCTTATGTCACCCTTACATCAGTTTTACAAGGTAGCATTTATCTCTATTGTCTATAACTATGGGTAGGCAGGTTAAATAGCTGCACAACTAATTAGTGGAAGAGCTTGAACTTCAACGCAGGCTGCCTTGGTTCCAAAACCTGTGCTCTTAGCCTTGAGCAGAGCACAGACTGCTTAGGGACGTGTGTATACACGGCTGCCTGCCCAGGAGATGTTTCGCATCTGAGTCATACTGGTAGTCGGAGTATGCCTATGGCCATCCTCCACTGTGACTGTTGTTGCAGGCAGCTGAGTTAGATAGAAATATTATAGGCAGCCAAGCAGGGCTGGGCCCTCAAAGGAGCCAGTATGGAAGACAAGCTTGCAACTGTGGGCAAGACAGGCACGCCTGCTGCGGGCTAGACCTCAAGACAAAAGATTCAACAAACGCAGCCACATACCTACCTCGGCTGGACAGGTATGGGCAGCAGGGATGGACAGCAGCTATTGACATTCTAAATAGGTATGAGTCACTGTGAAAAAGCCAGGTGTCACTAACCCAACCCCCACAAGAAAAGCCCCTGCTCTGTATTCAAACCTTCTTGCTATGTGACTCCCTTCCCCATTTGATCCTGGTTTAATCAATTTTACCTGAGCAATTATGCTTGTAATCTTTTTTAAATTTTTGTTATTTGTTTATTTTTTATATATTTGTTACAGGGTCTCACTATGCAGCTTGGATTCATAGCGATCCTCCTGTTTTCAGCCCCTCCAGCACTGGAATTGCAGGCATGCACCACCGTGCTTTCAATCTTATAAGCTGAGTATAGTTTTGTCCCATTTCATGCCCACCTAGTGAGTTCCCATGTTTCCCACCTTTGATCCACTTCACCTTGTGGTTTTGCTTTATAAAAATCTCTAGGAAAGACAGGTTTCTTGGGCTGGGGAGATAGCTCAGTAGAATAAGCGCTTGCCTGGCAAGTGCAGGGTCCTACGTTCAATCCCTGGTACTGAAAAAAATATATTGTCTTAAGCCAGGTGTGGTTGTGCACACACCTGTAATCCCAGCACTTGGGAGGCTGAGGCAGGAGGATCAGTGTGAGTTCGAGATCAGCCTGGGCTACAAAAGTGAGCTCAAGGGCAGCCTGAACTGCATAGAGAGACTCTGCCTCAAAAAGACAGGTTCCTCAGCAACCTATCTAGTTCCCCTTTTGTCCTTCTCTTGGAAGAAGCTTTCTTTCCTCCAATAAATATATTCCACTCTTAATCTCCATTGTTCTAACATTCACTCTTCAGTTTTAGAGAACACGAACTTGTTCCAGGTTTCCTTCAGGAGGATACTCCTAACTTCAGGTTGGGAGTTTCTTTTCCCTACATCACTAGCGTATGGTGAGAACTGGCTTAGGGCACAGCAGAGTTGAGCGTTGGCTGCTGGAACTTCTTGTGTGGCTTTCTGGTTGTGTTGTAGGGTCGTATACTTCCATGGTTGCACGTGTTATGTGGTGTGAGGTTAGCCAGGGTGGTGTGTGTGACTGTTGTAGAGGTTCTGTAGCTAGAGAGGCTGTTTTGGGAAGACATGGAGGGCCCTGAGTTCCCAGAACCGCCTGCTTTTTCTGTCTGCTCACCATGACACACATGATGGATGACTCAGCGTTCCTGACAGGCTCCCATGGGCCTATCTCCGTCTCATTCTCTTGCTTCCCTTTCATTTTTTGAGGAAGTGAAGTAAATAGTACCACAGATGGAGCTGGTCTTCATTTTTTTCCATGAGATATTTGTGAAAGCATTTTGCATGCCTTTGAGTGATAGCCAAAAGAAAGGAAGGAAGGAAGGAAGGAAGGAAGGAAGGAAGGAGGAAAGAAAAAGAAAAGTATGACTTAAAAAGAAAAGTAAATATGGCTTTTCTAATTCTTTAATTTGAACATCAGTTTGTAGATGTTCAAAGATCTCTGGGAGTCACTAAGACCTGTATAAGGAAATAATTGTTTTTCTAGCAAGGCTAAATTATTACTTGTCACTTTCACTTTGTTGATATTTACACTTATGACACAAAAGTGACAGCTAGTAAAAGTTGCTGGTGCCTAAGCGGGACTCCAGGCACATACCAGCTATGCCAGCAGTCTTTGTATTCTTCTCTATATGTGAACAATAAAAAAGACACACACAAAAAAATCAATTACACCTTAAGATGTTGGTCTGATGTGGTAAAACTGTTTTATTTTGGTTTTGAGACAGGGTCTTGCAATCCAAATCGTTATTTTTTAAACTTTTAATCTCTAGTTTATGTTTTTAGTATTTTATGTGATAAAATGGAAAGTATGCTTGACCTTAAGGAAAAGCGCTTACATAGTTGAGTCCACAAGATGAATTCTCCCCAAATCAGTTTTTTTTTTTTTTTTTTTAATTTGTTTGTTTTTTGTCTTTTTGAGACAGGGTCTCCCTATGCAGTTCAGGCTGGCCTTGAGCTCACTTTTGTAACCCAGGCTGGTCTCGAACTCGCACTGATCCTCCTGCCTCAGCCTCCCAAGTGCTGGGATTACAGGCGTGCACCACCACACCTGGCCCCAAATCAGTTTTATTTAAAAGAATAATGAGGCACTGGTTATCTAGATGTGGGTGTTTGATATGCATTGTCCTAAAAGTGAATGAAGTTAATCTATCTGTTGAAGGAGAAAAGTGGCCAGGGATGGTGGGCTGTCCTGTAGCCCCAGCTCTCTGGGAGGGTGAGGCAGGAGGACAGCAAATGTGAGTCCAGCTTGGGGGAGTTAATGTTAGTGACTCAGCAGACGCCTGTTTCAAAATTTTAAAAGCTGTAAAAAGGGATAGGGATGAACTCAGTGGGAAGGCCACAAAAATCATGCCCAAGTAAAAGATCTACTCAAAGTATAAGAGAACAATGGATCTTTCTTTCTTTCTATTTTTGATTTTGATTTTGATTTTGATTTTGAGAGAGAGAGAGAGAGAGAGAGAGAGAGAGAGAGAGAGAGATTGAGTGAGAGAGATGAAATCTCACTGAATTACCCAAGCAGGGCCTAGGCTTGATTTCAGGTGTGCTATTCTGGCCCCGCCCCTGGGACATGCTGAAATGCAATTGAGACTGGGTGAGGTGGCTTACGCCTGTGACCCCAGCGGTTGGGAGGCTGAAAACAGGAGGATCACATCAGTCCAATCTGTGTAGTAAGACCCTGTACTAGATACATAAAAAGAAAAGAAAAAAAGAGAAAAGAATCAACCAATAGCAAATACTGGCAAAGTTGTGGGGAAAAAAGGAAACTTTCTCCACTGTTGGTAGGAGCATAAATTGGTACTACTGCTATGGAAATCAGCATGGAGATTCCTTCCACAAAAAAACAAAACCAAAGATTCAATTTGATTCAGCCGTTCTCTTTCTAGGTATCCTCCCAAAATCTAAAGCCATCATATCATATCATATACATACCCACATTTATAGAAGCACAATTTATAATAGCTAAATCCTGTTGGGCATGGTGTAACATACTTACAGCCCAGCATTTG
>PVKN010006370.1:12735-28645 GCA_004027915.1 Capromys pilorides
CTAGGCCTCCACAGTTGGATCCTCCCAAGGCCTACTGAAGTCCATGTCATGTTCAGGCACAGGAGCTGAGCCCTTGCCCGTGTGTTTGTCTGATTTTTTCCAGAGCTTTGAGTGGAGTCTTCCTAACCGTCCTTCTCACTGGAGCCTCCCTGAGCCCCACCTGAGCTTCTCTCCTAGAGCCCCTGACAGCCCTCACAGAACAGACTCTGTGACTGTCCCTCCCCAGGAAGCAGCAGAGCAGTAGAGCCTGGCAGCTGAGGGTGGGGCTGAGGCAGGCTGCGAGCTGGGAAAGCAAGAGTGGGGAGAACCCTCAGCCTCCGCCGCGCTCCCAGGCAGGAAAGTTCCCACGCAGCGCTGACCTCTCACCTCAGCCCGCCTCTGTGGGAGGATGTACTGCCTCGGCCAACTGCACTTCAAGGACAAGCAGCCGCTTCACCTCTGGAGCACAGAAGGCAACCCCATGTCAATCATGTCAGGCCAGCTTGAAGCTGAGGCTTCTTAAAATCTTTATACACAGCCTGATTCTCATACGTGGCCTGATTCTCCCAGCCCAGCAACTGCTATAGACCGAAGTACCCACAAAGATTGGGACCATTACCTCCTCAATGTAGGGGACTGTATCTCTACTTGGGTGCTACATCTGTCTCTCAAGTAGGGGAAAAGCTCATTTGGTTTCAGGCAGGCCTTTTCTGGGACAATGTAGTAGGAATCTCAGGCTTTCTGTCCCTGAGCCCCTACTTCCCCCCAACACCCTAATAGTTGTCTCTCACCACCTCCTGAGATTCTGGTAGGAGAGCCAGAGGGAACTCCAGATGGGAAGGGAGGGTATGGACTCTCTCTCTCCCCACCTGGGCTGTGGGCTGGGATTTTGTCTGTTGAGTACCCAGTGGAGGAACAGAGGAATGGTGAGGGTGGGTGTGGGTATAGGCTGTTCAGGGTTTGGTGACCTGGGCAGAGGCCTTGTGTGAGTGATTAGCTGTCACGTTGGGTCTAAGCTCCTTACCCTCAGGATCTAGCTTGCCTACCTCCAGGTTTAATCCAGTGGCAATGGGGGAGGAGGCCTGAAGGTCCAGGCAAGGCTTGGAGGCTTGGTGGGTTCCCAGTGACCTATTTATTTATTATTATTAGGGCCGTTTTTTTCTTCTCCTTGTCTCTGCTGATCTGGCTGTGACTGACTCTGTGGAGCGGTTGTTGGTGATGGGTGGCGTAGAGGCCTCTGAGTAATGGGTCATATGAGACTCCATGAACAGGCTGCTTGACAGAGGCCTTGTAGGTAGTATGAGGTTTTAGGTAGCAGGAGGCTAGGTGGTGGCTATGTGTTATAGTTAATACTGGGATTTGAGGAATTTGACACACAGAATGGGTAGCACTGAGTGGTAGCCAATGCACACAAGATTCCCGGATGGGGGCCGGCAAGATTGTTCAGCAGTCTAACATGCCCGCTTAGGCAAGCTTAGGCAACTGCAGGGACCGTGGTTCAATCCCCGGCACCACATGCCGTGCCAGCCCCCCTCCTAGGGCAGGCTGAGCTGGCCATAGTACAAAAAAAAAAAAAAAAAAGATTCCCCGATGACTCATTGGTAACTCCACAAGAATCTGGAGAGCAGCAACAGAATGGCAGCGGGGGTTTTCAAAAGTGCTAGTTTTGACTTCTGGTTCTGGGATATTTGGCTGTGTCTAGAGACATTTCTGGCTGCAACACTTGAGGGGAAGTTTTACTGTTGGTGTCTAGTGAGCAGAGAGCAGGGACACTTGCAGTGCTTGCAACAGGCGCCACATCAAGTCATCATCCACCTGCAGTAGGGTGAAAGCCCAGCTTTTGCACCCTGAGCCCAGGCGTGTTTCCTCGTCTCTAAGGAGGCACCTGCTCAGTACACCGCTTAGTACACCTCAAAGATGATTGAGATGACTAAACCAGTACTTGTAAAGTGCTTAAAGTAATGGCGCTTGCTGCCTGTTGATTTGAACCTGGAGAGCTCACGGCTATGTCTGGTGTCAGGGTCAGACATTCTGCATACTTCAGGCAGGCTTTCTCCACTGCCAAAGGCTGCTGAGGTGCTCGCTGTGCTCTTTTTTTTTTAAGTTTATTTTATTTTCTTAAACCTCATTTATTTGTTTGTGTTATGGCTCAGCCTTCCCTGGGGGGTGGGGGACAGCACAGCATGTGGTGCCTGGGATCGAGCTGCGGTCCCTGCGGTGGCCTAAACTTCCCGATGCACGCGCTTTAGACCGCTGAGCCATCTCACCAGCCCTCGCTGTGCTCTTGAGTGGTGGCACAAGAAGAGATGGGTGGGAGGTGGCTGAGCAAGGCCAAGATGATAGATGCCCCTGCCCGGAGGCTACAGGAGACCCTGGGCCATGAAGTGTCTGATGTTAAACTCATGGATGACGCCATGTTGCAGGACAGCTCTTGGTGTTAATCTGTCCTCCTCTCAGAAAGACTTAACTCTGGAAAACACTCCTTAGAACACTCACTTCTCCAGCATTTTCTTCCCTTCTCTCACCTCCTTTCTGCTCCCCTTCTGTCTCCTTGCCTCTCCCTCTTCCCTTTCCTTGCCCGTCTTCCTTTCTTTTTCTAGATAGGGTCCTGTCTTAGTCACTCTTCTCTCATTGCTGGGACAAATACCCAACACCCAAAATGAAGAAAGAGGGCTGATGAGATAGCTCAGCGGTCTAAAGCGCCTTCTTAGGCAAGCTTAGGCATCCAAAGGAACTGCGGTTTGATCCCCGGCACCACATGCTGTGCCAGCCCCACCTCCAGGGCAGGCTGAGCCGGCCATAACATAAATAAATTAATTTTTTAAAAAAGGAAGGAAGGAAAGGTTTATTTAGCTCATAGTTACTGAAGGTTTCGGTCCATACTAAGCTGGCTCCAAGGCAGACTGGTACATGGTAGAGAGCAGCAGTTCATGGCAGTGGGACAGCCACAAAATGGTGACAGAGGCAACCAACCAATCAGGAGAGCAGAGAGCAACAGCGTGAGTCTGTCTCTCTGTCTCTCTTTGTTACATCAGGCTCTCTGCCTCAGCCTGTCTGTCTCAGGCCACACCTATAATCCCAGTAGTACTCAGAGCCATAATCTCATCATTACTAAAACACATAATCCCAATGGATCATGGTCAAGTCTCAAGCTCTAGAAATCCCTGCCCATGATTGCACGAGGCTTTGAGGGGACAATTAGACACAAACCATAACAGGTCCCTTTATGTAACTTGATCTCAGGTTCCCTGGCCTCAGCCTCCTGAGTGCTGCAGTTATGGGCATGTGCCTCCATGCCCAGCCTCTCTAGCTTTTTCTTCTCTAGCTTGTTTGATGTAGTCTCTTGGTTTTCCTTCTTCCCCTCTGGCAATGAGGTCTCGGTTTCTTTTCCTGGCTTCTCTTCTGGGAAAGTTGGCGTGTTCAAAGTCAAAGCCGAGATTCCCTTCCCCATTTTCTACAAAACTTTCTCAGTGGCTCATTGTGATAGTAAACTGGTTACCCTAAATTACAGGATGAGAGAATTCACCCTGCAGAATCTGGAAATACTCAAGTCAGGATTTCTTAACTTTTTTTTGTCCAGATAGTAGTTACTAGTGTACCACTGTCAACACCAGTATCACAAAAACTAAGTTTTATCTACACTTGTCTTACCCAAAACTTTATTACTCAAATCCTTTCTCAACACCGTTTTGCACAAAACCTGCTGTTCTTCCAAAGTGTTTTAGTTCCAGTTTATTTAATCTGGAACCCATTTTTATCTAGACTTTATGTCCTCTGGCTATTTACAATCTGTGTTCTCAGACACTGTCATCCATAGCAACACTCAGTACTGAGTTGCTCAACACTAGCTAATGTCATACATCTGCGACATCTAGATGCTGTTTACATAACTCAGTATCACCCAGTCTTGGTATATGTACAGTCTTCTAGTCAGGATGATTTTGTCTTGGAACAAAAAAAAAAAAAAAAGCTAGTGTTGGAATTTTCCACAAATCTTCATTTTCTTTTTTTAAATGTATTTGGCACATGATTTCACTATGCAGTTCAGACTTGTAGTGATCCTCCTGCTTTAGCCTCCCCAGCACTGGGATTACAGGTGGTGAGCCACCACTCCTGGTCTTGGTGGCTGGCTCCTGGAGGGGCCTGCACAGCATGTGGTACTAGGATTGAACTTGGGTCATTTGAGCTTGCCTAGGCAGGCACTTAAACCACTGAGCTATCTTCGCAGCCCTCCACAAGTTTCAATAAAGGAAAATTATATAGGTAACATCATTTGGTACTTACTAGTAATGAATCAGCCTTTTTTAATTTTTTTTTGAGCCAGTCTTTCTATGTGGCTCAGGCTGACCTTGAGCTCTCAGTGATCCTCCTATCTTAGCCTCCTGAGTGGTGGGATTACAGGCTTGTGCCACCACGCCCACCTAACAAATCAGCTCTACACACCTCAGCATTGCCTGCCTCCTGTCTCCCTTCTTTGTCTGCTTCTTTCTTTCCTCTCTACTTGCTCCTCCCACTTCTCCCTCCTCAACTCTTTGGCTCAAGGGATCCTCCCACCTCAGCTTCTTGAGTAGCTACAACCCTAAACACACACCAGATCCATCTGCATTCTGTGTCACCTCACAACTTACACATCACTGAATTAATTTTTACAACAATTCTAAGAAGTAGATATAGATTGAGTACCTCTAAGCTGAAAACTCAAAATCTGAACGTTCTAAAATCTGGAAAAAAACAAACAAAACAAAAAAACGCTGGGTATGGTGGCATATATTTATAATCTCAGCATTCGGAAGGCTGAGGCAGGAGGATCATTGTGAATTTAGGCCAGCCTGGCTGGACTGCACAGGGAATTCAAGCCCAGCTTGCCATACACAGTGAGACTCTGTCTCAGACAAACAAAAAAAGCTGGGCGTGGTGGCACATGCCTGTAATCCCAGCACTTGGGAGTCTGAGGCAGGAGGATCAGTGCCAGTTCAAGAGTAGCCTGCGTTACAAAAGTGAGCTCAAGGGCAGCCTGAACTGCATAAGAAGTCCCAGTCTCAAGAAGACACACACACACACACACACACACACACACACACACACAAGGCATAAAAGGAAACAAAATCTGAAAAAACAAAACAAAAAAAACAATTTTTTTTCCTACTGGGGAAAAAAAAACTCTTGAAGAATATGAAGAATAACAAAACGGATAATTCTCCTGACTTCATGTTACAGTTTACAGTCAAAATGTAAGCATGCTGGGGACACCCACTTGGGACCCCCCTCCTGTCCCTCTCTTGGACAGGAGCTTTCTTTCCCTCAATAAATATTTTCTGCTCATAAAAAAAAAAAAAAAAATGTAAGCATGCTAAAAATATTGTACAAGATGAACCTTTGGATTATGCATATAAGTTATATATGAGACATAAATGAATTTTTTGTTTATAGTTGGATCCCATGCCCAATATATCTCATTTTGTGTATGCAAATATTTTGAAATCCAAAACACCTGTCCCAAGCTTTTTTTTTTTGTCTGTGCTACCGGGGGATTGAACTCAGTGCCTTGCCATGCCAGTCAGTCAGGCACTTATTCCTGTCTGAGCTGTCTCCCTGACCCCCAAGCTTTTTGGATAAGGGATGCTCAACCTCTGCCATCTCTTTTCTTGTCTAAACACTGAAGGAAGCTGAGAGGTTCAGTAACATCTAAATTCACGTGGTCTGTAGAGCCTGGCTTAGAAGGATGTGCTCTCTACTCCAGGCTACAGCTGCATCCTTGAATATATTTATGCGTAGACAACATTTGACTTTAAATTGTGCCCCAAGAAGTAACGTTTTGGTTAGCAAAGCTCATAGAAATGTTTTCATTACAAGAGGTTGCTCGTTTTTGTTTTTCTAAGATAAAGCGGTTGTGCTAATAGCCTTAAGCCACTCATTCCTTTCCTCTGAGTGGGCCAAGGAGGGATTAGTCCTGGCCTTTTTTTTTCTTGCTTTTTTGCTTTGTGCACCGGGAATCAAACTCACTTGCTTCTGCGGCTGAGGTATATTCCCAGCCTTCTGGTTTTTCATACGAAGACCTTGGAGAGCAGAAACAACAAGAGCCTGACCTGGGGGAAGGGGGGTGGGGAGGGAGAAGGAGGAGAAGGGGAGCCGGGCGAGGTCCTGGAGAAGACCTAGGTTTAGACAAGACCCGATCAGGTTCTCGGTTGAGGCCGCCTTGGTTGGCAAACCCTTAAAACTTAGAAGAGGACCAAAGATCTAGCTTAGCCCCTGATTTTCCCTGGAGTGCAGCCAGGAATCCAGCCTGATCAGATCAGCTCCACTAATAAAAGAACATCTGCTGTCAGGCGCATCCATCAGGAGGGAAGGAATGCCTGGATCGTGGGAGTATCCTGCCCGGGGGCCGAGGGTGAGAGGCCAGGAGGATGGGTGGTGCGCTACTTCCGTCCTGATTTGTATCACCTATTCCCTCCTAGGTGGTTGGTCTGAGGCATACGCAGTTAAAAACACGTGAAAAGGAAGAGGAAGATTTCTCTGGGAATTCACAGAAGTCACTCAGCTACCAACCGGAATTAGACGTGAGAGTACAGTGCCCTCTCATGGACACCCTGGGAATAGACCCCGTATCAGTTTCCAGATGGGGGCACATTGGTAGGTCTAAACCCGCGAAAGGAAGGTTATTTACCCGGAGTCAGGGGGCGCAGCGTTTAGGCAGGGAAGATCAAGGGCTTATATATATATATATATACACACACACACATATATATATGTGTATATATGCGCCGGCCGGCCCCCGGGCAGTGTTTAGAGTGGAAAGCCAGCCTAGGTGAGCTCTCCCTCTTCCCTTCCCCCTCCCCCTTTCCCTCTCCCCTTTTTCCTCTCTCCTTTTCCCAGGTCCTTGCACGTGGTAGACAAGTGCTCCAAGCGGTGGCTCCAGCCCTAGAGATTTCTTCGTGATGAATGTTTCTGTCTTAAAATATGTGCTTGGAGCTCCAGTCATTCTTTGACATGATTAGATTTAGAGCCAACTGGATTATTTGGGCTTGGGGAGGAGGCTCAGTGCTAAAGTGCTCACCTCGTGTGGGAAACATGGGTTTGAGGCCGAGATCCACAAAAAACAAAACAAAAATTATGGGGGCTTTAGAAAATGCAGTTTTTTTTTCCTTGCTTAGATAACTTCTCAGAAGCACATAAACAAATTGCTTTATTGTTAAATTTCTTTTGGAAAAATTACATATTGGGCCAAGGTGTTTGATTGATGAATCACAGTAAGATTTATCTACAAGTTAGGCATATAGAAAAGTTGATTCATTCTGATGATAAGAGGTTTTATTTTAGTGCTAATGACACATGACTAGATTACTTTAGTAAAGTTTATGGAAGTAAATAATTCATGGAAGAAAATGCATTCATCACAGGGGTTAGGGTTATTACAATTTGGATATGTCTGTGCACGTGTGACTCCCTTAGTCTGCTGGCATTGCTGGGACAAAACATCTCAAACTTGACATTTGTTTCTCAAGGTGCTGACAGGGTTGGATTCTTGTTCTGGGCTGGTTCATGACTTCCAGGTGGGCATCTTCCCACTGTCTTCAGCTAGCAGACAGAGCCTGTGAGCAAGCTTTCTGGTCTCTTCTTCTAAGGGCGCTAAGGCCGCCATGAGCGCTGCCCCCTCCTGACCTCCCCAAATCACCTTCCCACGTCCTTCCCTACGTCCTAATAGATCAATCCTGCGTCTGAGGCGAGGGCCTCCACCCACAACTCTGGGGAGGATGTAACATTTAGTCTCTAATAACCATTGAGGGAAGGTGCCTCCTTTGTACCACTCCCCACCCACAACCACTAGCCTGATTTCTAACCACATAGAATTTTCATATTCTTTTTTTTTTTTTTTTGGTGGGACCAGGGTTCAAACTCACTACCTTGCACTTGCCAGGCAGGCACTTATGCCACAGAGCTATCTCCCCAGCCCCTAAAATTTTGCCTGTTTCAAACTTCATGTTGTTAGAATTAGTCTCTGCTCCTTTTTTTTTTTTGGACTTTTTGAGAGACAGGGTCTTGCTGTGCAGTACAGACTGACCTCAAGCTTACTTAGTAGCCAAGGCTGATCTCAAACTCTCAGTGTTCTTCCTGCCTCAGCCTCCTGAGTGCTGGGATTACCAGCGTGTACTACTGTGCTTGGCCTTTAAGAGTTATCCATGTTAGGTACAGTAGCATTTTTACACTTTGTGGCATGCTATTCTAGTGCATGAATTTACTACCATTTATGCATTCATTTTGTCAGTTTTTGACTATTGTAAATAATATATGCTTTTTGGTACATTTACCTACGAGTAGAATTAGTCTCCTAATATATGCATATATTCAACTTTAGTAGATATCAAGTAGATATTTAGCGGTATCAAACTTTAAAAAAAAGTTTGAATCAATGTATGCAGTTAAGCTATGGTAAAAGTATTTGTGTTACAGAAATTAGCAACTTCTATAAATTAGTTCCTTCCTTCTTTCTTCCTTCAGAACTGCTTGTTAAGCAGTCTCCCGCACACCGTGTGCCGCAGGAGCCCACACATGACTTCTAGTATTGGGTGGCACCTTTTCCCTCCAAGAGAAATTAAAAATTTAACAGAGTAGGGGCTGGTGAGATAGCTCAGTGGTTTAAAGCGCTTGCTTACTCAAGCACAGGGGCTAAGGTTCCATCTCTGGCACCACATGCCATGATAGGCCTGTCGCAGGGTAGGCTGAGCCAGCCAGAATCCTGGCATATGCTGCACGCCTATAATCCCAGCACTTATGAGGCTGAGGCAGGAGAATTCTCACAAGTTCAGTGCCATCCTGGGCTACATACTGAGTTCAAGGCCAACCTCAACTATACAGCAAGATGCTGTATCAAAACAAACAAATCCAATTATATGAAATAGGAGGCTTAAAACACTAATGCACAGTGACAGAGATCAGTGGCTGGCTTTTATCTTATTTTAAAGTTAAGAAATGCTTATAGCCAGGTGTGATGATACATGCCTGTCATTTCGGGACTTGGGAGGCAGGAGGATGGTCTTCAGTCCAAGGCCAGCCGCCAACTGGCTAACAAAGGCTCACTAAATTCCAATCTGAGCTGGGTATGGTGGTGCATGTCTGTAATCCCAGCACTTGGGAGGCTGAGACAGGAGGATCAGTGTGAGTTCGAGACCAGCCTGGGCTACAAAAGTGAGCTGAAGGTCAGTCTGAACTGCATGGTGAGACCCTGTCTCAAAAAGACAAAAAAAAAAAAAAAAATTTAGGACAGGGTCTACTGGGTGTTCAGAGTCTCACTATGTAGATCAGACCCCTAGTGATCCTCCTGTTTTCAGCCTCCCAAGCGCTGGGATTACAGGCCTGTGCCACCACACCTAGTCTCAGTCACCATCTCCGCCTGCCAGGAATTAAACCCCAGCCACTGTGCTCTGCCGAAGCAGGTGCTTTAGTCCGCTGATCTGTTTGGCTGGTCCTTCAATTTCATCCTTTTTTAATTGTTTTTGTTTCCTTTCCCCCTCCCCCATCTCTAACTTCACTTTCCTTTTGGACAATTTCTTCCTATTTTACAATATCTGTTGTACATTTTGGACCTTATTTACTCTTTCGGATAGGATTTTCACACAAGGGACATAATGTGGCATTCACATGTGCATCTGATTTATTTCACTTAAGAGTCTGGTTTCTAGTTGCATCCATTTATGTAGAAAGGCCTCAAGATGCCCTTCTTTATGGCTATTACCCCATTGTATAAAAGAACTACATTTTTTTATCCATTCCTCAGTTGATAGGAATTTGGATTGGTTTAGAGAGTTAGCTATTACAGACTACACTGTTGTAAATGCGAGTGATGCTGGGACAGGGGCTTTTAATTCCGGGACAATGCTCAGAAATGGAGTATCTGGCTTGATGAGGCCTCTCCTCCTGGTCTTTTGCGAGGTCGCCACACTGACTTCCACAGTGTCGCACTAGGCTACACCCCACCAACAGTGCAGAAGGGTTTCTTTTTCCTCCACAGTCCCTCCACCATGTGTCATGGTTGATTTCTTGGACAATAACCATTCTTTTTTTTTTTTTTTTTAACAGATACATCTTTTTTTATATATTTTTTTTTCAGACATTTTGTTTTATTTATTTAAACGGCCGGCTCTGCCTGCCCTGGGGTGGGGCTGGCACAGCATGTGGTGCCGGGGATCGAACCGCAGTCCCTGCAGTTGCCTAAGCTTTCCTAAGTAGGCACTTTAGACCGCTGAACCATCTTGCCAGCCCAATAACCATTCTTTTTGGAGTGAGATAGAATTTCAGTATTGTTTTAATTCACATCTCTTAAATGACAAATGATGTTGATTTAGGGTTCCTTTTTAGTTTTTTGTTTTATATATTTATTTGTTTGTTTATTTATTATTTATGTCTTTTTGAGACAGAATCTCTCTATGTAGTTCAGGCTGGCCTTGAGTTCACGTTTGTAGCCCAGGCTGGTCTTGAACTCATGCCAATCCACCTGCCTCAGCCTCCCAAGTGCCGGGATTACAGGCATGCGCCAGCAGGCCTGGCTGTAGTGTTCCCTTTTTGATATTTACTTGTTTTGTATTTTAGGGAAATGATCTACAGGGTGTTCAGGGTCTCACTACTAGATCAGACTCTTAGTGATCCACCTGTTTACAGCCTCCCAAGAGCTGTGACCATTGTCACTTGTGGTGACACATGCCTATAATCCCAGCACTTGGGAGGCTGAGGCAGGAGAATCGGTGCAAGTTCCAGACCAGCCTGGGCTACAAAAGTGAGCTCAAGGCCAGCCTGAACTGCACAGCGAGATCCTGTCTCAAAAAGGGAAAAAAGGGCCGGCGAGATGGTTCAGTGGTCTAAAGCGCCTGCTTAGGAGGGCTCAGGCAACTGCGGGGACTGCGGTTCGATCCCCGGCACCACATGCTGCGCCAGCACCACCACCAGGGCAGGCTGAGCCAGCCACAAAATGAATAAATAAAGAAACAAACAAACACAACAAGCAAACAAATAAATAAGTAAAATTAAAAAAAAAAAAAGAAAGAGAGAGAGAGAGAGAATATGTCAAATGCTTGCCTGGCGAGCACAAGGTCCTGAGTTCAATCCCTGGTCCTGAAGATAGAGAGAGAGAGAGTTGCTTCAGGTCTGTTTTTGCCCCCAGTACCATGCTTCTTTTTCACACTAAGTCTATAATATCATTTTAAGTCAAGCTGGTGATGCCCACTGCCTTTCCCTCATCGCTGAGCACTGCTTTTGGTCTTCTAGGTCTCTTCTGGTTCCAGATGAATTTTAGGAATATTCTCTCAAGTCCTATGAGGTGTGCTAATGATATTTTGATTGGCATTTCATTAAACATTTATTTTTATTTTTATTTTATTTTTAATTTTTTTAAAATTTTTATTTATTTGTTTGCTTGTTGTGTTTGTTTGTTTGTTTCTTTATTTATTTATATTGTGGCTGGCTCAGCCTGCCCTGTGGTGGGGCTGGTGCAGCATGTGGTGCAGGGGATTGAATTGTGGTCGCTGTGGTTGCCTAAGCTTGTTAAGCAGGTGCTTTATACTGCTGAGCTATCTCACTGGCCCTACATTAAATATTATAACAATTTTGCGATTTTGGTCATTTTCATTATGTTGGTCTTTCCTACCTATGAGCAAGGCATATACTTCCGCTTTTTGATATCCTCTTCAATTTCCTTTTTCAAAGTACTGTAATTTTCTATGTACAGATCTTTTATTTCCTTTGTTACGTTGCTTTGTTAGTATTTTTTGTTTTGGGTGCTACTGTGAAAAGCGTAGTTTCCCTTATTACTCACTCAGCGAGTTTGTTGTTTGTGTATGTTATTGATTTTTAAATTTTGTTTTTAACTTACTGTATTTATTTATTTATTTATATTATGGCCGGTTCAGCCTGCCCTGGGAGGTGGGGCTGGCACAGCATGTGGTGCCAAGGATCAAACTGCGGTCCCTGCAATTGCCTAAGCAGGCACCGTAGACTGCTGAGCTATCTTCCTGGTGCCTGTTATTGATTTTTGAGTGTTGATTTTGTATTCAGCTACTGAATGTGGTTATTGAATCCTCAAGTCGGGCCTGCGAGATGGCTCGGTGGTCTACAGCACCTGCTTAGGAAAGCGTAGGCAACTGCAGGGACCATGGTTCGATCCCCGGCACCACATGCTGTGCCAGCCCCACCCCCATGGAAGGCTGAGCTGGCCATAATATAAATAAATAATAAATAAAAAAAAGAATCCTCAAGTCTTTGGTGAAGTCTTTTTTGGTAGAGTAACATGTTGTCTGCATAATGGGCTTTGGATGTTGCCAAGTGCTTTTTCGGTGTCTATTGAAATAATCTTGTGATTTTTGTCTTTGGCTCTGTTGATACATTGTATTACAATTATTGAATTATGTATTGAACCATCCCTACATCTCAGAGATGAATCCTACCTAGCCATGAGTATAATCTTTCTGATTACTTGCTGTATTCTGACTGTAATTTATTGAGGATTATTATGTCTATGTTCATTATGGAGACTGGTCTATAGTTTTATTTTTAGGTTGGTTCTTTGTCTGATTTGGTATCAGGGTAATGCTTGCTTCCAGGAATGATTTTTTTATTTTTATTTTTATTTTTTTAACTTTATTTATGTTATGTGTGGCTCAGCCTGCCCGGGGGATGGAGCTGGTGCAGCATACGGTGCTGAGGATTGAACCGTGGTCTCTGTGGGTGCTGAAGCAGTCACTTTAGACCACTGAAGTGGTCGGGCCAAAATCAGACCTCCCAGATTTATTATTATTATTATTATTATTATTTTATTTTTATTTTTTTGCGGTACTGGGGATTGAAGTCAGAACCTTGCACTTGCCAGGCAAGTGCTTATTCTACTGAGCTATCTCCCCAGCCCCTCCAGGAATGATTTTTGTATGTGTGTGTGTGTCTTTTTGAGACAGGGTCTTGTCATGCAGTTCAGGCTGGCCTTCAGCTCACTTTTGTGACCCAGGCTGGTCTCGAACTTGCACTGATCCTCCTGCCTCAGCCTCCCAAGTGCTGGGATTACAAGCATGTGCCACCACACCCGGCTCCAGGAATGATTTTGAGAGTATTGATTCCCTTTCAATTTCATTAAAGAGTTTTAGTATTAGTAGCATCAGATTTTTTCTAAATTTCTTTTTTTCTTTTTTTTTTTTTTTTTTTTTGCTAAGCCAGGGATCAAACTCAGGACCTTGTACTTGTTAGGCAGGTACTTGTGCCCCTGAGCTATCCCCCAGTCCCTAAATTTTTTTCTTTCTTTTTCTCTTTCTTTCTTTCTTTCTTTCTTTCTTTCTTTCTTTCTTTCTCTTTTTTTGTGTGTATGTTTTGTATTTTTAAGGTTTTTTATCATATTTTGTGGACAGGGTCTACAGGGTCTCACTACGTAGATTGGGTGCGTAGTGATCCGCCTGTGTTCAGCCTCCCAAGAGCTGGGATTACAGACGTGCACCTGCACTCCCAGTCTCAATCGCCATCTTGGCCCCCCCACCCCACCCCCCAGGATGCAGAGCTGGCACGGCGCACCAGGGATTGAACCCCACCGCTGTGTCTGCCTAAGTAAGCACTTGAATCTGCTGAGTTATTTGGCTGGCACTGAATTTCTTATAGAATTCAACAGTGAAACCATCAGGGCCTTTTTGAAGGTTTTAGTTACAGTTTTAATTTCATTGACTGATATTGGATTACTAAAAACAATTTTTATGTCTTCTTGGTTCAGTTTTGGCAGTTCACATATATCTAGGAAGCAGTCCATTTCTTTTGTGTTGTCCATCTTATTGAAGTACAGTTTCTCAAAGCAGATATTGATCTTCAGGATTCTAACAGGAGGCGCTGTGATTTTAGCCTCTTTTTTTTTTTTTGGTGGAACTGGGGATTGAACTCAGGCCCTTGCACTTGCGAGGCAAGCACTTATTCTAGTGAGCTATCGCCCCAGCTCCATCAATTTCATTTAATCTTTCAAAGAACCAATCAATTCATTGATTTTTTTTTTGTTGTTGTTGTTGTTCTTTTTGAGACATGGGACAGGGTCTCACTATGCAGTTCAGACTGGCCTTGAGCTCACTTTCATAGTCCGGGCTGGTCTTGAACTCACACCAATCCTCCTGCCTCAGCCTCCCAAGTGCTGGGATTACAGGCATGCGCAACCATACCTGGCTTAAAAAAAATAATTTAAAAAATAGATGGTGGCTTTAATTGCCCTATTGATCTATCTGCAATCTTTATTTATAGTTTTAAAAGCCGATGGAAGTGTGATAGCTGCCCTGCTTATGGGTGATGAGCTGCCTGTGGGCTGCCTTTCATGTACCCAGGGCTACAGGTGCGAGCCGCCACGCATGGCGTGGTCAAGGGGAGCGGAGGTGGGTGAGCTGCTGCTCTGCTACGTACGGCTCCACTATTGTCCCACTGGCACTGTTGCAGCAAAGCTGCAAGGCCAGAGGGGTGGTGGGCCCAGGAGCTACCAATCCATGATGGGACAAAGGCATAGCTGCCTGGCACCCCAGGCAGCCTGAGCCGGGCACACAGCCTGTGCCCCCCAACCATGACCGACATGCTCTTCTTCTTCTTTTTTTTTTTTCTTTTTTATTAATGCTATGGCTGGCTCAGCCTACTCTGGGGGTGGGGCTAGCACAGCATGTGGTGCCAGGGACGGAATTGTGGTCCCTGCGGTTGCCTAAGCTTGCCTAATCAGGCTCTTTAGACCGCTGAGCTATCTCGCCAGCCCCACAACATGCTCTTCTCACAAAGCTGGAATGCAGGCTCCTCATAGCTCTCCCAGCAACTCAAACTCACAGTCTCAGTATTTCTAGCACACATTCCAGTGTCTAAAAATTCTGGAGGTGTGGGCCAAGGAGTTTGTCCAAAAGCATCACCTGACTCTGAGTCTCCCCCAGGAACCAACAGTGTGCAGTAGGAGCCTTTCCTTTTTCTTTATATTGTTCTCCCTAGTCCTGTTCTGGAACAGGAACTTTGGATATTAGGACTTAATTGACCTAAAACAGAATTTACCAGGTCCTAAACTGAAAAGGTCTCAGGAGAAACAGTCTCTTTTTTGCCATGAACTCCCTTTAAATTTTCTTCCACCATATCCCAACTTTTAGTACTCAAGGTTCCTCCTTGCTGAAACCAAGGATTATGCTGAACAATTTCATGTAATATTTTTGTCAGCCTGTGGGTGCTGATTTGAACTGCAGTCTGTTTTAACGACAACCGTACATATCTTTGTTCTTTCACTGACAAATTCTGTCCCATCCCCCCAGCTGACTGGGAACTTTCCCTGGCCAAGTACTTATGGTTTCACTTTTGCTGGAATGTTCCCATATTTGTCCCACAGAGTTCTCTCACCATCTCATTCCTGCTCTTTCCACTTGGGTGGGCTGTCACCCTCTGGCTGAATCAGGATGTCCCCGTTTAGTGGTCAACTACTGGGACCTGGCCAATATCCCCACTTGCCTGTATGAGGGGTACAGCGCAATATGAGAAAAACCTGAAACAAATTTAACAATGCATACAAGAAGGGCTGGGAGGTCAGTGCCTCAGAATGGACAGACAAAGATCTCTTTGGCTGGCCCACTGCTTGTTTATTTATTTGTTTGTTTATTTATTTATTTTATTTTGCAGTACTGGGGATTGAATTCAAGAACCTGCACTTGCCAGGCAGGCACTTGTACCACGGAGCTATCTCCCTGGCCCCTGGCCCACTATTTATTAAATACATACACACATTTTCAGAGTGGGTAATGTGCTTTTCTTTTCTCTTTTTCCAGATTTCTTTTTTTTTTTTTTTTTTTGGATTTTGTATTTTAGGGAAAGATCTACAGGGTGCTCAGGGTCTCACTGCTAGATCAGACTCGTAGTGATTGGCCTGTTTATAGCCTCCCAAGTGCTGCGATTAGAAAGCAGAATTTTTTTTTTTTTT